>JAZKJV010000353.1:325000-596530 GCA_037367405.1 Ottelia alismoides | reverse complement strand
TATCCGTTACCAGTACTTTTAGCAACATTTCAGATTTCCGAAACAAATGCGAATCAATGCTCGGAGGAAAATGCATCTCAAATTGCAAATACGAGGCATTGAACAGCTGCAGATCTGCACATCATAAAACTTCGACTCGAGGAAGCAGATCAAAATTTTTTACATATTACGTAGCAACATGGAGAATTTTGATGATATACAATGAGAGAATGGATTTGAATGTCAACTACAGAGAGAGAAACGAAGTTGTGAAGTGATTAAGAGAGAGGTGTCACTGAGAGAGAGAAACTATGAAGAAAAAGAAAGAAGAACAAATGGAGGAAGAAGATGAAGAAGAGGACTGGACAATAATACCCCTCTTAACTGCACCAAGGTTTGAAAAAACCATGGTTAAGTCAACTCATAGACGGTCAATCTGACGGAAGGGCACAACTGATGACGGAGCAAGTTTTGAGGGGCACAACTGATATTACCAAAAAGATAGGGGCATAACTGATATTGCAACATCTCGGAGGGGCACAAGTGATAAAATCCCTATAATAAAAGTAAACGAGAGAAGAGAACTAACTCTCGTCCATGTGGGACTTAAAATAACAATTGTCTGAAAACAACAAACAAGAAACTACAAAAAAATCATAAGAAATGAGTTGTCTTCAACACACCCTGCTATGAAGGATAGATATATACATGTCATGCTCAGCTTAGAACTGATGCTCTGGAATCACTTCTTAAGATGTGATTTAGTACTGATTTTAGCGATTCGATCTTCAGTAGAAATGTAAAGGGTTGGATTGCAACATTGATGAAAAAGAAAGTCAACTTCTAGTGTACTTTGCTCATAAAATTTACAAGATTATTGGTGATAAAGATTGTAACTTTATTATCACAATACATGGTGCGGGGAAAAGACAGATGTAAAGTCCTAAAATCAACTTCTTCGGATTCTATTATCTTATGGACATTAGATCCGGTCCTACGAAATGAATCTAATATAACTTGTTTCATCTGAATCAAAGGTAGTTTGAGTTGTTTATGAATTTTGAGTGCAAAAGAGGTTGTTGTTGGTTTAAGCCACCATTATTATTAATGGATCTGATTGAGAATACAAATGATCATTAAATTTACTAACCATGGTTCAAGAATATTGTTCATAGTTTAGTAAATATTAATTTCATTTAAGAATATTTAATCACGATCAATGCTAACTAATCATGATTTGTGCAAATAGAGTATCATTAGCAAAACCACGGGCTTCGTGATAAGCTTGGGAAAAATCATGGATAAAAATCTCGTACTGTGAAACCATGGTATTAAAGGAACCCATGATTTTAGGCAAAATCATGGGCGAAAATCATGGATTCTAAACCATGGTTTTAAAGGTTGGGAGCTTATAAATACCCCACCCATTTGTTCTCTCCAAGTTTCATTCCATCCACCACCACCCTCGGTGATAAGGTTGAGAGATTGAGAGAAGGGGATGGAGGCATGGAAGAAGAACTAGTGAAGCGTTGTCGAGAAGACGAAGAGACGATGCACTCCTCTCCTTGAGGGCTTTGAGTAGGAGGTAAGTAAGTCAATCTTGATCTAAGGTTTCAAGTTCTTTTCATTTCCCTATGTTATTATTAGCATATAAGGGAGATATCTGAGCATGGCCATACTTGGGTGCAGGCGGTTGTGCCATCAATGAACATCCTTCACTCATCCATGACATGAAACTAGCCGATTCTTTGTTGTATGCTAATAGTGTTGATATATGATGTAGAAATCTAAGTAACGCCCTACTTGGGTGTGGGCAGCTGGACTATCGGTGAACGTATGCATCACCCACCCATGATGCGAGGTTTAATTACTGGGTTATACATCATTTCTTCTTTTAATTTGAAATTGCAAATCTCATTTTTGTTCGAGTATCGTTTTACAAGAGAAAACTCTATCGAAATTTTTTGTAATATCACCCAATATAAGCGAAAACTGTGCTGAAATTTCCTTTAAAATATCACATGATATGATGGGAAACTCTGTCGAAATTTTGAGAGATTGTGTTTTTTCGTGTTCTTCGCTCATTCTTTATGTTCTTCATATGTTCTTCATATATTCTTTGTGTTCTTGATGTAAAAATAGATTTCAATCATTTTCGGAGCTGTAATCATTTTATTTGAAAAACGAACCAAAGTAGGTTGCAGTGCACATGAAAGCTAACATGTTACATAAAGAGATTTTGCCTCTTCTTGTTGAATTTCAAAGTCAAACTGGATAAAATTATTTTTGATCGTGTTCTTTATTGTAAATAACATTCACATGCTTGCCTCATGATTTTCTCTAAAATAATTGCTAAATTAAAGCTGGTGTAATGAATCATTTTTGTACTTGCTATGATTTGCTTGTAATACCATACCAATATTAGGTTAAAATTTACACGACTTAAAGTGGATCTAATTATGATTTTTGTACTACCTTATATGAGAATGATGACTAGGAGTAGATACTATAAGTCGGACATGTAACCTATAAATTTATCAGAAGGAAATCCATATTGGTAGGTCATGCATAGGTGGTACACGGTTGCTTGGATATGTTGAGCATGCATAATAAGGTATTTGCAATGTGTGGTACTCGGTATCCATTAGGCGGATTGACTGACTGAAGATGTGGTCGTCGTATGTGAAGGCACGTGTGGTTTAATATCAGTTGGATCACGATAACAAGTAGTTAAAATCATTGGTATAGATGATTAAATTTTAGTATGTGGTTTTAAGCTATTGAGCCTCAAGGACGGTGTGCTTCCTCACTTCACAGGCCGAGGGTTATGGAACTCTGGATAATAAAACGAAAAGGAAAATCAGGATAGTATTGGATGATTGAAGAGACGTGCGGAGGAATAAGCTCACTAGATCAATGTAATCTTTAATTATGAAGTGTCCACGACTTCAGAGTCCCTTAGAGATGAGGTAAACACTTGGACTAATTCTCGACGTGGAATAGAAATAACAAAAGTTAATGTAATGAGAAGAAATGAAAATTTATGATATAATATATTTTTGCTAAAATACACTACTTTTTTACTTTTCTCTTCTTCATTATTTAGCACTAGATAATTTTTATCCTATGATTTTTAGAAACTAGCAGGTATCAACGAGTCATCACAAGGGTCTTAGTCAGTCGGCCATCTAACAATAGTAGCTTCTAGTCTAAGGTTGTTGGTAGTTTTTCTAAGTTCTTTTCCCTCATCTTGATGTACATGTATAAGAAAATATTGGAACAAGTTTTCTATGTAAGCCTTATTTTGTGAACTGAATAAAAATAGGAGATGCTCTATTTGTAGCATTTTATTGGAGTTTGTTTCTAAATGTTAGTTGTTATTATTGGATAAATTAAACTACCACTGAGTAGCCAAACCCTGTAAATGAGAGGATCCGACAATCCAAAATTGGAATCGTGACACCAGTAAGGTCGAAGTTCTTTAGAAGAGAGAGGACCCAACCCAAAGAAGATCACATGTAGTACCAGCCATTGCTTTATATTATGATGGTACACTAGAATGTGAAACCACAATCTGTCACTTGCTTCACTAGAGTCATATTTTCATGGCGCTAACATAATCAACATATGAATATCCTTAATCTTTCAACTCTCCATGATTCTTGTAATAAACTCCTTTAATGGGAGATGACTTGAGATATCTTAAATTTTGATAGGACAGGTGATTTGCCAAATTGGTCACCTAAAAACATGTAAAAAATGCCACTCTTTTGTGAGGGATGGAAAGGTATTGTCAATAATAATGAGTAGGTGAATGTCCAACATCCTAGGATGAAGCTCTATCATGCAAACCAAGTGTAGACTTGAGCATAAACAAGTAAAGACAGTCAAATAACTTGGAAAAAACAATGAGAATTTTAATGAAAGAGGGTTTAGGGGTTTTCATGCTATGGGAGTACTCCGATTCTCCGTGAAGTGTCCTCATCCGTAAGTGAGATTACTGTGCATATACCATGCTTTCTTAATGCTCCGTTAGAGGTGTAAATAGATCTAACCTAAGCGAACTTACAATTTCTAGATTCGGTTAGTTTATTTAATCGAGCCTAAACATGTGTTCACGTTCGGTTCGTTTATTTTTGGATTGAGTCTGAATCGAACTTTTAACGAGTCGAATCTGAACTAATGTCGAACTTGAGAATTTTCGTATAATCCTATGCTCCATGCTCCTGTACTAAGGTCTATCGACGGAGAACCGCTCGACAACTCCACCAAAACACCAAGCACCTGCTCGGAGAACCGTTCGGTATGTGGTTATCTTCGTTCAGTGATGAAGAATAAGACGTAGATTACTGCTAGTGTTCGAAGAGGGGATTAGAACTGTAAACAATATCCATTCCATCTATTGTATCAAATTAATAGAAGCCTATTCCAAACGCACAAGAGTGGTGATCAAACCCCTTTGGTAATTCCATTTATATAATGGAATGGAATATGAAATTCGATTCCTTTCCATTTCTCACATCGTTCCATATTCATCCATCAGTTCCGTTTCCTTGCTACTGCTTTCCAGAACATCCATTTTTTATATTGCCACATCCATGCATGCATATATTATATTCCACGAGGAAGGTCTTTAAAAAAGAGTTTCGCTATCTCATCATGTGTCTATGATATTCTAACAAATATTAAGAATTTAGTTGGATGAGTACATACTCAACTCTCTTTTTAAAATTTTTTATGTAGATCGACCTACAAAACGTTGATATTGCATGCAGAAATATACATCTCTGCATTATATCTAACCTATGAAGTTAATATCCTTGGATTATTGTGGGAAGAATTATATAGCAACAAAATAAATATATAACAGAGAATTTTTGACGTTCTCGCTATAAAGTTCGACGTTAAGCATATACACAGTGTAAAATTACATTTTATATTTACAAATGTGCAACGAAATATTGTACTGAGTAAGATTACGTGCAAAGATAATGTGTTTACATCATCATGATAATCGTGCAATGATTGTTACAAAATTAAAGGAGAAGGACACGGATAATCGTTACGACCTCTCTCTGATCTCTCGCCTACGTTTGTAAGCTCACTACAGCTCGCTGGTACTCGACGAGAATTGAGAGACTCCCGCAAGGAAGGATGTTGCGGAGGGATGGACACGACTTCTTCGGAATCCCGAAGACCATAAGAAGACACACGGGACCGGAGCATGTCGTGAAAGAAGCACACTGGGTGGGCGTGCTTCGACCCAGTGTTTGGGGCACAGTGGAATATAGATATAATGAACACGAGGCAGAGGATACCGAACCGATCAAGCTTGGCAACCACTCCTCGGAGGTGCCGATCACGGGAGCATCCGAGGCCTCCTAACCCGGCGGAACTAGAGAGGCCTGATCTGAAGATTGGATGCTTGGATATGTACATCGACACATGCACAAATAAAATTTTTTGTGTGCGTATGCATGCGTATGTATATGGATTTACATACGTTTATATGCATGTGTGCATATAGGATACAACAAAACTACAAAGATCACATGGGTCAAAAAGTGCCCATTAGCTAAAATATGCCGTGCCTGTCCATTCTAGGTGGGTATTGTATGCCCATCAAAAGGCCCACTTCGCATTGGAATCATTGGAGTATAAAATAGAGAGATCACAAGGATACTTATGTGATATTGAGGTACTGCAGGGGCTATATTGCAAAACCCCGCAGGAATATGAATATCCCAACTCGCGTGGTCTAAGTCTTCGTCAGACGCCCATCGTGGGGTACACGACTGGACAAGATAACGCCTCGAGAGGATCTAGAATGAGGGACACAGTCGTAATCGTCACTTCTTCTTAATTCGATTTGTTTCCATCTCCTTTCTTAAACTCTGATTAATTACGATTAGCTATTTGATTAATAACAATCATTGACTAATGGGGATAGAAACCATTGACTGACTCGTCTTCTTCCATCCTTTTATGGGAGGATGCCGTGTTGATGTTTATGGGAAGGAATATTAAAAGCGCCGCGGCTTTCCACACGTCTCCATGACAAGGACGGATTTAGAGAGGGGCAAGGAGGAGCACATGCCCCTCTTCCTCTAAATTTTCGAGATTACATAATATATATTTAATTACTTTATATGGATTAATGAAAGAAAAATAATCATAATATTTCCTAAGTATAAATCTCCTTTCGGATTAATTTTTAGGGTAAAACTTATACTTGCACCCCCTTCATTTCCTTAAAGGGAAAATAAATAATCTTTAGCAGCAGCTAGTATATCTTTTAACATAAAATTCTTACCTAGCAACAGTAGATTTTATCTTGGATCAATTTGTTCAAATAATTTTTAAATCAATCGACTTATAATGTACATCTACCCAAACTATTTTTTTGAATATCCATTTTTACGAGCAACATATAGAAGAGATCGGTTTTTCATCCAATCTCATTATCACTTATACATATACGAGCTTTAATTCTCGATCTAAAAAAATTGATTTTTTCTAAAAAAGTCATTTATTGTCAAGTCTCATATATTAAATATTGATCCTATTTATTTTCGAGTAAGTTGTCAAATGCATAGATATTCTTTATTGGTGTATTTTTCTTCATTGACATATTAATATTTCTAGTTTTTTATAATAAAAAGTATAAAATTATATATTTTATATTTTCGGTTTTGTTACGAATTTGGAACAAGTGTAGTTTATATTGTAATTAATCAAAATATAAAGTGAATTGCAAAAAATGAAAATATTAGAATATGTCTAAATTTTTAAAAATGATAAATATCATTCACAAAAAATCTTGCCAGTGTGGAAAATATACGATACCAATTTATGTAAAATTGAATAAAAAACGTACAATTGATTAAAAAATAAGTTCAAAATAAACTATTATTTACACGAAAACTATAGATGATATAATTTATCCTTCACAACTATTGCTATAGAATGAATAGATGAAGGAGAGTATCCCACTCATCTGCATATAACTTATATTTTCATCGCCTCCCAATCACTCATTTGTCTTGAAATTTTAACCTGCAAATGTTCCACTGGCAGAGCCACTTGCACTCATCCATCCCAAAACAGATAAATGACTAAGAAGGATGAACACATAAGTGGCATATAACTCAACAACGTACTCCCTTTTTCCTAAGGAATATGATCACATCATAATTGATAGACATATTTTTTTAATCCTCGTACCCTCTCCTAAAAATATTCTGGCTCCGTCCTTATCCATGACGCGGCGACCCACACCACTACCCTAGCTTCTCTCTCTTCTAATGACTGTCTCCGAAGTCTTCATTTTGTCCGGTTCACCATTACAACAAAATGAGTTTATATGATACATATTTTGAAATCCACCGCTCTATTGTCAGTTGTTAAATAGATAGTAAGGGATATTGTTCATTTCAAAGCGACGATTTGTAGTTGAAATTAACGATGAATGGCAATATAAATACGTTGCCGATTACATTAATATAGGAGTGATTATATATTGCTTTTGTCATGAAAATTTACCCCGATTTTGCTAAAAAATATATGGATCGTTGTTAGCAATGCGGCATTAAGTTTCAAATACAAACTGTGTTCTCGCAACAAATAATATTCGTCGTTACATATATAACAATATGATGATATAATGAAACATTTCAAAATAAATGCGACTATAGATTCATTTTGTTGCAGTGCACCCTTCTAATAACATTTATTAATCCGCTTAGTCATGTGCATCGACATGGTTTAAACCTCACCAAATTTAGATTCATTGTTGTTCCCGTCAAACACTATAGCAAATGACCTAAGAAAATGAATAACTTGAATATTGTGCAGCATATCTTATAATGTTCAATATATAATAACAAATATTATTTATTACAAAATTTCTTTTTTGTTCCTATTTTATCTTAAAGAATGGCATATTCATTGTCAAAGTTCATATTCATAGTTGACTTCCCTCAACTAAGACTAAGCAGATCGTCTGCTATAATCCCAGTTACAATAGATATGTTGTAATCTCTTTTGTATTTACTTTCATAACTTCGATTCCAAAATCCAACCTTATAAATTGAATCTTACGATAACTCTCTATACATCCTCCAAATTTTGTGCAAATCAGAGGTTATTTGCTATTTTATCTTAATCTTTATAGATCTGGATAATATTTAAGCAATTTAAATTCCATTTAAAAAGATCCGGATATTTGAATATTAAGATAAAATAGCAAATAACCTTTGATTTATTCGAAATTTATAGGATATGCAGATAATTAATCTAAGATTCAATCTATAAGGTTGGATTTTGGAATCGAAATAGCGAAAGGAAAATGATATTACTATAGGTCTGATGTATCTGGGAATGCAACATACGATCTGCTTCCCAAATAAGAGGCCTTCTTCTTGTGACTCTCCTGATGAATTTTCATATAGAGACCATCTTATTTAAATCTAATGCTTCATCTTTATTTTCTCTTCTATCACCTCATCGATAATTCGCCACACCTAAGATTTTTTCTATATATTAATTATTAAACTAATAATATACTTAATGGGCGTTGATTAGTAACAATCTTCCACTGTTGGATGCTTATCCAACGGTCGAACATCTTTCTTGTTATAATCAAATAATAACCAATACTAAGATGAAAGGATTTGTGTTAAAAGCTCTCCAGAGAGGGAAACATCTCAGGGGCACACAAATCTTGATCTCCTCACAAGAGATCAAGAGACTCTTCACTAGAATAGTTCAACCGACAGAGGATGAGTACGACATATAGAGAGATTTTAGATAGTCTCCCATCCAAAATTTCTTTACCCAATAAGACAATTCAACACTCTCCATCAAGTTGGTATACATGTTGATGATGCCCAACTTGACTGCATTACTCTCGAATTGTACGGTAAGCAATCCCTATGTGAAGAGATCTATGACTTGATCGCTAGATTTTATATGGGGTTGATGCAACTATATATATCTCAATCTTTTCACGTGAAATAATGTCTGTCGATTTCTGTGTGATGCATCCTATCATGCATCACCGAATTATTGGGCAGGTTTGTCGCAACTTTGCTATCATAGAATATCTTCATTGGCATATCAACGTCGATTCTCAAGTCATGTAGCAAGTTTTTTAGCCATACGATTTCAGTGACACCATTGTGAGGATGTGATATTCAGCTTCAACACCAGGTCTTGAAATAATATTATATTTCTTATTTCTCCAAATAACGAGATTTCGGTATAGATTCACATCATAACCAAATGCTTGTCCACTAAATTAACCATCCCATTCAACATCAATATACCCTTCAATCATCACATTAGGAATTTTCTTGGACGTAAGATCTTTTTTCAGGTGACTCTTTTATGCAACATAGAATTTTGTTGGTCGCATTAACATGAGAGATAGTAGGAGCATGCATGAGTTGACTCACTGCATTCATAACAAAAGTACTATTCGGTCTGGTGACAGTAAGATAGATAAATTTTCCAATAAATATTTGATATCTTCCTTTTCCTATATCTTTAAGGAGTTCAACATCCTCTTTATTTAGCTTATGATTGGTCTCCACATGGGTATCCACTTGTCTCCCTTCTTGAACCATGGAGGCTTTTCGTGTAGATATATACTTTAATATCAAAATTTAAGAAGGCATTTTTCACATCCAAGTTAGATACATTTTCCAGGAAAAATGAAATACAAGTAAAATAATAAATCTAATGGTATTTATCTTTACCCCATAAGCAGATATCTTTAGGTAGTTGATCCTATATTTCTAACCATATCCCTTAGACACAAGATAAGCCTTTCATCTTTCTATTTTCATATTGACATTATACTTGATCGTGTAGACCCACTTAAAGTCAACCAAACGCACAATTTTGGGAAAATCAAATATATCCCATGTGTCATTCTCCATAAGAGCCTTCATCTCCTCCTGCATAAATGTAAAAAATTATATTAGGATCAGTAAAAAGTAGTATCAAAAAATTAGTAAAAAGTAGTATCAAAAGTAGTATCAAAAAATTATAAGAATACAGTAAAAAGTAGACCAACTTCGATTTACTTATTTCTAAGAATACAGTAAAAAGTAGTATCAAAAAATTATAATCCATAGATGTAAAAAAGCGTCTATAGGATGTATTCAAGTTGTGGTAAGACATGTCATTTAATATGATAGAAGTTTAATTTGATGACCTTGTTACCCATTTTTGGTGCAATTCTACAATCTAATTGTTCCAACTCTATCCTATATGTCATATTAGGATCATCAAGAATAATATGAATACCAACCAACGATTATTCTATTTGTGTACCATGAAATTCATTTCAAGATTCGGAAAGACTAATGTTATTTTTCTAACTTCTCTATCTAGACATATGTTATAGATTGAATGTTCCCCTGAAAAGGATCACCGAAAATAGCGTCGTCCAAAAATCGAAGGCCACGAAGGTCCTCTTCACATTCATTCTCCTACTGAAGATGAACAATCAGAAGAAAAAAAGCCCCATTCTTAAAGAAAGTAACATCTTTAGTGATCAAAATATGATCAGAGGTGGAATCTAGTCATGATAGCCTTTATGCTTCGTAGAGTAACTAAGGAAGAAACGTTTATTAGCACTATAGTCCAATTTCTTACCCGAGGCGATAAAGAAAAAGGATCTTGACATGGATAAACATACATAATCAGAGATTCACTATTCATAAGTTGCAACGTCACTCTATACATCAGGTAAACACCGACAAGAACAACCTATTATCAAAATTTTTTGGAGAGATTTCCTTGAAAGAGAAGAGCTCGAGCAATCTCCAAAATGTACCTATTCTTCCTTCTCACAATTTCACATCTCTTGTGGACTGCAGGCACAAGAGGTTTCGTATATTCCCTTTTCCCAAACAGTGTTATTTGCATAGAATAGGATAAGTACTCTCTATCATTATATGAACATATAACATTTAGGGGTCTTACCCCACTTCTTCTCTCTCCTAGTGGGTCCCACCTTTTATCTTTTTTAAAAAATTAAATAAATCAATTTTACATCATCAATCCTATCAAAAAAATAATATATTATACCATCATATCATATAAAATTTATAAACTACTTCACTTCTACTCACTTTTCCAAACTTCAATACAATCACATCACAATAACTACACACTTTTTCAAACTTCAATACAATCATATCACAATAAATCCACTTCTAATCCACCCAGTTTAACCCTCTATCCAAACACCAAAACTCAAAACGGGTTACCCTCTACCAGTTTAACCCGTCTTAACCTGCTAACCAAACGCACCCTTAATCTTAGCATCCTGTTGTCTTTCCACAAGAGCAACAAACTCACAATATCAAGAAGTTTACTCCCATTCTTCATATGAAAAATATCTTGACCAATCATCAAGAAAGATGGTGTATCATGTAGCAATGGTAATCGTATGGATGGCCCCATTCCAAGTATATACAATGCATCCCATTAATATTTCGTACATCAAATATTAATGATGAGATAGTGACTTTCATGCAATGTAAAGTAACGTCGTAGTTATCCGTTAGGTGGTGAGATATTTTGCATGGAATATATCTATCTATATGGACTGCATCAATCGACTTGGTCTCCTGTATTATGGCCCTCCAAATTTGGCGTATCAGTAGACCATATCAACCTAATTTTGTTAGGATCTGAATACTATTTGATTGTTGATTTAGACTAGAGAATTGTTCAAATATGCAATGCCGTGACATAATCATATATGTATAGATAGACACCCATCTTTGACTTGGTAATATTAGCACTGTAAAAGTCATCTGACTGAACTGACTAGGAGGTCCGACTAGCTTAGTCAGTAGGGTGATCGACCGTGTACCGACTAATTCCGATTAGGTACACTAGTCGACTGATTTTTGCTTGGAGATACCATATTTTTTTATGTTTTGATGTTTTCATAAGCAAACTTATTATAATATGCTTAATAGTTTACTTGAATTCAATCACTTCTTTTATTTTATTATGATAGTATAAAAATATACAAAATCTATGTATATATATGGGGAAAAGGACCCTACACCGGCGGGTGCAGGAAATTCCCTACACCCGGCCTAATTTTTCATTGTTTTTTAATTTTTTGAAATGAAACCTTGGGAAATTTAGATCACCATGTATAACCATGTTGTCATTCAAAAATCAACTTAATTCGACACTTGTATCATCTCCATCAAGACCACCAAATTTTAACGGTCTCAGAATTGCTGAAATCGACCCCTTTTAGATGAACATGTTTGGAATGTTTATTTTACATGAAATTTGAAACACTTATTCCCCTCAATATATTAAGTAAATCCCCCAACTTTTAATTCAAAAAAAGTAAAAAAATAATACGAAAATGAGGTGGGTGCAGAGAGTATCCTACACCACTGGGTGCAGGCTCCCTGCCCCCCCTCTCTCTCTCTCTCTCTCTATATATATATATATATATATATGAGTTATATATTTTGAAAAATCATAAAATTCAAAACCGATTAAAGTCTGACTAAATCCGACTAGTCGTCCGACCGTCGATTAATCCTTAGTCAGTGACTCAGTCAACCGAGTACGGACTACCGACTTTTATAGCCTTGGGCAATATATTATATATATTATATGTACCTTTCAAGGTTGCTCTCCTGAATTCTTTTCTTACTCTTTCAGTAAATCTGAGTTGACAATATATGTTGTCCAAAAGAGAACGATGGATGTGGATGTAATTAATTCGAAAGTTTTTAATAATTATATGGTTTCAATATTTTTAATCAGAATGCGGGAAAGAAACTCAAGCATTACCTTTGAGATCGGACTATCCTAGAGGTAGAACATAATCAATATTAATCGAATGGCATAGTATATTTTTGGATCAACATATTTTTTTCAATGGTATCAGATATTGTTTTGACAATAATAATAATTAAACATGTGTAATCAAAACCGGATTGCATGTAGAACAGTGTAAGAACCATGTAATTAAATTTTGAAGCGATGACATGCAAGATCAAGAAAGATCTCAATAAAATGAACCAATGACAACAACTATAAGGGAGCAGAAATTAGTTCAGAGATCACCAAAGCATTTATTAGAGGATTATCTTTAAAAGAGGATATCAATGCCTCGATCCCGATGCAAAGAGATGGTGCGATTTGGTCTCATGATACGACAATAGACATGATTGACTCGGGCGAACTCCGATGAGATTGTCCTTAAAAGCACCTCATGGAATAGCAACAGAGAGAACATTGATTTTCTAATGGTGGAGAGAGCTCAAAAACATAGAATGCCTAAAAAAATTATGGTCGAATGGATGAAGAAACATGGATCGCAGAAGAATGGTCATGACCTCTTGATTCCCAAGATATGTATTTCAAATTAATCAGGCACATTAATTTATCCAAGATGTCAAATGAAATCCACAATAAAAATATTGAAATTTGAGATCAAAATTGACTCTCCCGAGCTTGGGTTGGAGTAGGAGTCAAAGTAAAGCGTGCACCTATATGGCCTCCTAACCCTCCTCTTCTGTTCTTACAAGAGTTTAACGGGAGGACTCATATATAAGTCCACAAAAGTTTAAAACAAGCACCATACTAACATTTTATCACATTAACTTCTCCTTGCTTCATATCAGGAAATCCCACAATTCAATTAGCATCCCAAACAATGTTAATTAGGTTCGAAAATACAACAATCACCCACAAGTTCACTATTTGAACATAAGTTTCGACATGAAACGAAAAATGCCTTTCGACTGTCACATCCAACTTAAACATCTACATGAGTTAACTATTTTATCCCAGATGAACGAAAAGAACTATGTCTTGAATTTCAAACCTTAGCGTGAAGGATGTCAGGGATGAAATCACTGAAGCTGAGATTGATAATAAGCTTCAATCCATGGTTATGCCCGAATGCCGCTTATCTGAATAGTCGATTATCCACTGGTCTCAAAAAATCTCGTGCAAACTGAGAGAACCAGGGGGGCTCAGAAAATCTATATATGAATTTGGTTGAGTCAATAGCTGCTTCTTCTTTCACTTACGAAAAAAGGAACATCGCTTTCCATTAGGCCGGAAGAACCCCAGACGCGAACCTCGAACATCTGTCGAGTCGGAGCTTGAAGCCTAGGCGACTCAAGAGTCTCCAGAAGGTCCCCTCGAATTTTTTCGGGTACTGCCTCCGGGAAGTCGGCAACGTACTAAGCCTCCAGTCAGTTGAGGCAGTCCCTAGCTATTAGCAGTCGTCAACAAGAGTCGAAAGCCAAGAAGCAGGTGGTGCAGACTAGAGGTATATAATAGCAACAACGAAGTGATGTTCTTAATGCAATCTTCATGGTTGGTGCTTTTAAAGGTCATGTACCTTTATCATGTTTCATAAATGCATTAAGGAACGTCCTTCTTTCTTTAATTGTGACCTACTGTAACACTCTCATATGTGGCATTCTCCAAGGATGCGCTGGTAACATCCTGTCCTAAGGCTCGAATCCACTTAGAACCTATGCTTTTCCTTTTCTTGCAGCTTAAAGACACCGATGCTTCCAAGGATAAGATACTCATGCATGAGCATGAAAATAGTAATGTCAGTTAGTTCTCCAAACAGCTTTTATTACCACATTTCATGGGATCTCATCTTTGATAGGTTGGGTTGCCACTACGAATGAACTTCCAGTAGGTCTCAATCCCAACCCACGTCTTGCCTTTATGACTAAAGGTTTATCAAATCCCTTAAATGGATCAATTATTTTATCTATGGAGCTAATGAAATCCACAACCATCACACATTGAGACACTAAATTCTTCAAATTCTTAAGTTAGATTTGGATGCATCTCTTTGTTTTCTTGTTGAACTTTGAACTTTAAATCTTGACAAATATGATCATATTATAATAATGCACAAAGATTGCAGTAACTGACATGTCCACCATAGGAATCTCATAGAGAAGTTCGCTTAACCATTCAACTTCAATTCGAATGGTATCCAAAACACACAACACAACTTCAAAAAGTAGATCGAGTAGTCTACTTCACATGCCTCCAGGAGACTGCACTACCTCTAAGCGTAAATACTACCCACAAACATCATTTCTACCCGACTCATATATTTTCCTTTCCAACTTACATCACTATATGCTTCTAAATAGAACAATGTATACCGTAATGCAAACCAAGTAAAATAGTTCCCTTCAAGTACCACAATACTCAATCCAAAACTTCCTAGTGAGTATAGCTTGGCTAGCTTGTTTATCTCATCACTTTTGCATCCGAGAATGAAATGTCGCGTCTCTTGCAGTTTGTAATGTACATTAAGCTTCCTAAAACCTGTGAGTACCTGATTTGGGACACAAAACTTTACTATTGTTCTTATAAAGTGTTTTAGATGAAAAAAGGCATATAGTTTTACAATCTTGATATATGATTTTCTCTCTTGTTTTCTCACCATGGTGAGATCGAGAATCTACAATCCCATCAACTAATCTTGTCAGTTTAAGACCTAAGATCACATGGGCTACACATATGCTCTTCATCTCAAACTTATTACTTAAGAACCTCTTAGTTTGATTGATAACCTAGTATGTGATCCAAATAACAATATGTCATCAACATACATGCACAAAATATACTCTTCACCTTGGAATATCAGAATCATAAGGTCTAAAGTCACATGATAAAATGATCTTTTCAAAATTTTCATGTCGTTGCTTTGTTTCTTGCTTTGATCCATAAAGGAATTTAACTATCATGCAAACTTTTTCATCATTTCAAGGTGTCATAAGCCCCTCAAATTGATTCATATAGATTTCTTCTTGAGATCACCATGAAGATATGCAATAGTAAATTCCATTTGATAATTGAAAAGATCATATACTTACGTGATTACGTCAATGCTACAAGCATCCCATATTGTGGTCATCCTAGTCATGGAGGAATATGTATTAAAATAATTGATATCTCTTCCTTTTTTGTAGTCCTCGACAACTAATATGGCTTTATACTTTACAATTGATCCTTTAGGCCCAATCTTTCTTTTAAACATCTATTTGCACGTAATTGTGGAGCACCCTCTCGATAAAATCAACAATTCTCAAATTCCCTTACCTATAATGGAATTTATCATTGATTAATGGCTTCCTTGCATTCGTTTGCTTCAAATAAAGCCATGGCTTCCTTACGACTTGTTGGATCACACATTATATGATAGACAACAAACTACTACTAAGATCCTTAGAATCCCATGATCATTTACTCCTCATGAGCTCAACTTCTTGAAAAGGTTCATCGTGTCAAACTGGATTTCGACCTCTCATTAGATATCATTTCCACTTGTTCTAGAACAAAACATGAGGTAGAAACTACATCATTAGCCGGATTTTAAGGAATTCTAGTCTTCATAGGGAAGACATCTTCAAAGAATGTAGCATCAATAAGGTCAGCAGATGTGTTGACATCTATGCACTACAGAAAATTGGCCTAAGTCAACGAAAAATTTAGTATTCTTTGCCACATCTTCCGCAGTTAAATATATAATAACGAATATTATTCTTCACTCACTTCTTTGAATTTGCAACGAGTGATGATATTCGATGTTATTTTCCTCGCAACGGATCATATAACAACGATTATTTATTGATTTTTCTTCTAATCATTGTTAAATTTAGAAATGATAATTGTGAATTTTAACGAATAAATCAATAGAAAAACCACCATTATATTGACATTTAACAACAAATATGACATTCGTTGCTAACTGTAAGTACAAAAAATGATTTGACAATGAATAATGATTGTTGCTCTATCTTTAATATCGAAAGATATAGCAACATATATTCAAATTATTTGTTATCTTAAGTCCAGTTTCTTGTAGTAATGCCGGTTATTTCAGACCTAATTACGGATAACATATATCCATAGCTATTTTCCAAATAGTCTAAAAATAATGCATCAATAGTGTTAGGACCTAACTTCTTTCTTTATGCTCTAAGACTAAAACCTTAGTAAGAATACCCGCACTTTAAGATATATCAAGCTTAATTTCTCACTTCCTCACAATTCAATGAACATTTTTCCTTATGACTCGGAGGGACACAATTTTAAATACAATGAATCATTTTCAAGGCATCTTCCCATATATAGGCTGGAAGTCCAAATTTTTATAGGAGTATGTTGGTTATGTCCCTTAAGTCCTATTATTTGGATCAATTATCACATTTGATTGAAGTGAGCAGTGTTGTAACCTCATGAACAATACCAAAGAGTTTGCATTGTTCATCAAGCATGTTAGACATATATCCACTATTTTTATCTGTCTTAAGATGCTTAAGCACTTTTCCTATTTGTGTCTTAGCCTCATCTCAAATATAAGATATCTAATTCTCATTTTAAACATTAGAAACATTTTTAAGGTTTCATCGTTGATTTTCATCGAATACACATAGAAATGTCTATTGCTGTCATTTATAATGGTGGTAAAGTATTTTTTATTGTATACCATTAAACTCACAGACATCTATGTTTACAAGATCTAAAATCTCAATATCACCAGAAATAAATTAGAATGGCTTCCTAGCATGTGTGTTTTGCACACACATCCCATATCTTTGAATCTTATCAATGGTGTCTTTAGGATTCAATTCATTCGTCATTTTTAACAGAATTTAAGTTCACGTGTCCCAATCAACCATGTCAAAGATCACATGATTCAAAATTATTTATCATATGTAGAACATAATTAGAACATTAAGAAGTTTATAACAATCGCATAATAAATGCTCACTAAATCACATCTAATTCTAAATAAGAAGTCAAAGTCCCTAAGTAGACTTTTTCATAAAAAAAATAGCATGTCTTAGAATTACAACTTTATTACATTTGAGATTAAGTTAAAAACTATTCTCAACTAAAATCGAATCAAAACATTCTTCTTGATGTCACAGGCATGTGACATCCTATGCATAGTCCAAACTCCTTCAGAGGAGAACGTCAATTCGATTTGTCCCAAACCTAGTACCTTGACTACAAAATGATTCACATCTTTACAATCCCACCACTACATGTATGATAAGAGGAAAAAATTAGGGATCTGTCAGAACCCATATGTTTATTGACTCATATGTCAACAAGCCACTCATTCGGATCGTGAATAAGGTATAGTTCAGGTTTTACCGAGACATACCATTCGGTAGGCCCGAGACACTCTGTAATCATATTAACTTGCATGTTCCCTTCTATACGTTTATACCGAGCTTTCAAGGATAAAAAAATCCCTCTTCTAGTACATAACCTAATTACAATGCAATCATAGTCTATTTTTAACTTTTTTCTAGATCTTACTATTTGGTTTGTTTTGTCCTTATTATTCTCATCATTTCTCTATCTTTTCCATTCGAGGTTAAGAAGTTGACCTTAACTTGAATATTTACAAAAACCACATGTTTCTACTTCATGGTGTTCTTCCTAAATGGTAATTGACACCACCAAGTCATCCATAAAAATCTTTCACTTTCTATTTTTAGGGTCGTATTGAAGTCTTCCCGTGACTTGGGAAATTTTCTATGATTGACATCACTTAAACCTCCTCTGAAGCCTTATTTTGGCGTCTCATGAGTAGAAATTATGTGCATGTTCAAAAACATATTTTGCCTCGGTCATATAAAATTTCAAGAACTTCAAAATTGAGTATTTCTCAATACCAAGATATTTGATACTATATTTTTTGTCGAGTTATTTTCAAAGTCCCTTTTGCTGTGTATGTGGATGAAAATTACATGCCAAACAATGTGTTGGACAAAATCAAAGGATTCTATCAATTTAAAGATTGGAGAAAATGCAAACGTTCTAGATCTCTAATGAAATTACAGAATAAATTCAGATTTGATTGACTTCACCTATAATTAATTGCAACAACTTTACCTTAAACATGCAATCATATCTAAATTGAAACGAAAATTAATCGACCTTCATCTTAGATGATTGAGATATGATTATTTGAGAATCAAACACGAATAGGATCTAGAAAAATAGTCATCTATTCAAAATAAATTTAAAATAAAAATTATTATGGATCAACTAAGGTGAATCACTATATAGGTGATGATGATGGGAGATGACGACATCGATCAACAACCAGAAGGAAGATGGTCGGAGGTTAGTAACTGTCAATAGAATGTGACCAACGAAAGAGGGATCAATCAGTGAATGAAAGTTGAAAGAGGTGTTGACATGATGGAGGACCTTATTATTATTATGTTAAGTGTATCATGCAGAGGACATATGACCACAAGAGTTATACTTTTAAATTTTCTTTTGTTAAACTTGTAGGTAATATTGAGAATATACAATAATTTAGGGGCTCGAAGCTCGACATAGAAGATGATTTAGGTCATGAAAATACTTCAAAATTATAGTGCTTCAAAAAGACAACAAATAGAGTAAAAATGTAAGAAGATAATCCATGAGAGCCTCTCATAGTCATCTCAATTGAGTGTCATAAATGGGTTCAAGTGACCTTTATTCAAATTATTCTAATTGTTTAAGCGTTCTTAGTAGAGATGAAAACGAATGTGAATATATTCATATTCGATTCGTTATCGTATTCGTTTTATACATATTTTGATATTCGTACTCGTTTTCATTTTAAAATGGATGCCAATATGGATATCAATTTGACATTCGCTAATATTCGCATTCGTACTCGTATATTCGTTTTCGTACATAAATATAATGATAAATTTATTTATAACTGTGCGTAACAACATTTTCTGATTGCATTCACCATTATTGATATAAATGTTATGAAATTACTATATATGTTATATCTATTTTATGTGTAAACCATCCTAAACACGTATATTTTAGTAAATCTATTAAATATTTCTGTCATTATTCGTATGCAATTCGTATTTGTTTTACATTCGTATTCATTTTTAAGGATATGGTAAAACATTTTTCACATCCATTGGTATTCGTATCCGCATTCATATTCGTCTTTTAAAATAGATAAGGATATGATTATACCAATATTTATATCTATATCCGACCGTTTTCATCCCTAGTTCTTAGCCTCTTTGAACACGTGGTAATTGCATGAGAAATTGTGCAAAGCTCCTAAACCAGAATTTGTAGGGATTTTTATTTTAAGTGTTACATCCTTGTGTCTAATCTGTTAGATCAATCGTATAATGGGCGAATCACTTACTTATAAGTAAATTACACATACACACGGTAAGGTACTTTTATTTTATTTTTTATTCATTTTGTGAGTTTTACCTATATTCTTTTAAAATAGATTAAATTTACTAAAAAATACATTTTGAAATAAAATAAGTTAGAAATGTAGAATAATTCATATACTCTCTACAAGTAGGTGAAATATGTTATATGAGGTATACCTAGCCGTTTGACTTAACTTTTCATTTATATGTGGTAGGATTTTTATTATAGTTTATATATATACATGTATTTCAATGCAATATAAATAACACATTTGAAATTAGGTCAATTATAAAGAATAACAATTCACAAATGTATTCAACTAAGGTAGAACTTGTGTTTCAAGATATTTTCGACTTTATTTCGCATGATTTAGAATTTATTTATTCAGCATGCCAATTGCGTATTTTTAATGTATTTTCATTTTATTTGTATTTTAGAGCATTTTGACCATTGCTGAGTATTTTGAGTATTATAATATCCTTTAGTTAGCTTTTTAGCTTAACCAAGAGAGTTTGTGGCTATGATGAGCATACTCACTATAACATCATTCTCAAATCTTGCATGCAATAGAAAGACCCTTGTAATAACAACACTTATATAGATAAATCTAAATTAAAAAATAGATTAAAAAACATAAAATAATTTGTTAAGAGTCTTAGAATTTAGGAAAGCAATCAAAGGTATTGTATATATCTCATGAGAGGTATTCTAGTCATCTTGAAAATTTAGCTTCTCCTTGTTTACTATACATAGCTAGGATATGTTAGTCATCTCCCATGTTGTTATATGGATTTGGATGGCAATGACTTATGTTAAGGGTTTACTTGATCCTTTTCAGATCGCATATGTCTCTTATGGTCTATTTGGTAACTGGGTTGAGTTGGATTGGGTTGGGGTATCTTCATGTGAATAATAGTTATTTGGATGGTTGAGTGGGTTGAAATGATAAATGCGATGCGATGTGAAATTGATTATGTGTTATATCAACCTTTTTAATAATTATAATATATTTTCATGTTAATTTTTTATTGGAACATGGTTAAAAAATATTATAAATAAAGAAATTGTAGGATTCATATAAGTAATCTCTTCCCAAGAATGCAGGGGTGGAGCTGGGGGTATGCCAGAGTACCCTGGCAACCAAACTGGCCCTTAGAATCAAGGCTCTTAGTCAGGCTATGATCTATATACATATGGTAGGGATCGGCATCTTCCACGACCGAGGTATGTATTCATTTTTGCGAGGTGATTCCCACACGCATAGCAAGCAAAGTGGATGACTATACCAGATGGTGGACTTGCGATTGGGAGGAGAGATTTTCGACAAAGGTTTCTTTTATTATGATTTTCATTTATTCATTAAAGAATTACTTATTAATCTATAAGAATCAATATATATTTACATATTTGTATATACTTTCAAAAAAAGGAAAAATAAATATGGCATTCACGTATTTACCAATATTCATATTCGTGCCATTAATTTACATATTCGTATTCTTGGAATGCCAAATACAAGTATCCAAGTCCAGGGACCTGGGGAAAATTATGTTTCCTTTTCTGTCGTTTATATGCAAAAAAAAACTTCGAGCACTGTGCTTTTCTTCCGTAACAGTACCGGTTGCTTTTCACGCCCTTCCCAATTGTGGGTTCTGTCCGAACCGAAGACTTTCAAATCGGAGGGCTCCGCCGCCGCTTGCTGTCTTCAGCCCCACCACTACGGGATATTTTGCACCCCACCCCTCGTAGAATTCCGGAATTGCCCCCCGGTTCCCCCAGTCTTTCAGAAAGGTCTTAATTCTACAAACAATAATATATCGAAAGAAATCAAAGAATCCATCTCGATGATGACAAGAAGATATCCCCATTGCAAATTCGTTGAATATTTATATAGGACAACACGATTGCTTCCAGAGATTATTGGAATTTGGAGGTTCTTTTCCCACCGATGACCAAAGCAAAAGCTTCCTTGACGTACTTTAAAGAACACGTTAGAATCGATTTGCAGCGACTAGATTATTCGACCAATTTATAGAGCATGACCCATGAAATAATTGTTGTTAAATTCTATTTGATGTAATTATTAATAAATAAATATGTTTAGTATATCCGTATTGTATTATTGTAACCAAAATAAGCCGAAAATTCAAGTCATATATATTATTTCTGAACGAAAACTGTCGAGAATTTGCCTTTGCATATAATAATAATAATAATAAATTAGAAATGGATCAATCGATAACTTCCATCTTTTATTGTTGATTATTGTGGCCCCATTTGCCAAGTTGACCCCTTTTTCAAATGAGATGGGCTATTATCTTTCCCAATGGAAGACCCCAATTGAATGATTGCACTAACAAAGATTTCAAATCCGCACCTCGACATGCGCATCAATTTGAAAATTTCGATTTTTTGTTTCACACCATTATTTGTTTTACTTGGATGATATTGTTGGTACTTACCCATGAGAATTCCTCTCCATTTTTATATGTTCCAAAACGGAAAATTTTGTGCACTTTCATATGGGTTCAATCCAACATGACTGTTTTTTGTCTTATTTTTCGATATTTTTATTTTTTTTAAAAAATAAAATCATGTATTTTCATCACTATATCACTTTAATATGTCATTCCAATTTTATCAGAAACAGAGACTCACACGCCCTTCGTATAGAACATGTCGATTGGAGCAATTATAAGACAGTTAAAATTATATTTTCTAGATGGAAGGCATCGTAGTTTCTGTTTCTGATTAAATTAAAATGACATATTAGAGGAATATAGCGATGAAGATATATAGCTTTATTTTACAAAAAATAAAAAATACCTGAAAATGAGGAGATGGCAACCCTATTTTTCCTTTCATATATAAACAATGAATGCCCGTGATTGATCCACAATAAATATGAATGGAGGCATAGAATCCATGTAGCCGATCCTACTAAACTGTGAGAAAAAAACTTTGTTCTTGTTGTTGTTTATTATAGACAATGAATGGAATTCCAAATATGACAATCAAAAAATGATTGTTTTTCATAAATTAAAGAGGGTTTCTTAATTAATATGGAGATCAGTTGGGACTTGCTCGCAATGAATGGAAAAGAACAATGTTTTGGTTGGCTAGATTGATTGATTGATGTCTCTCTTAAGTTCAAGGAGGCAATTATTTACACCCATCATTTACATGAATATTATATAGCATTTTGTAATTTTATAAATTGACATGTTCCTTCTTCGATGTAAACTTAAAAGCACAAACTCAATACATTAACATATACCCATATCATTTCTTGCATAATCTTAGATTCATTGTAATAACAATGTACAAATTGAGTGAAAATCAACCATAATAGGTAATAATTTAACTACATCAGATCCCTAATACTTGTATACATAAATTTTAAGCTACATTTTTGAATTAACAATTTAAGAAAGCTAATAGGAGATGCTTAACTCATGCATGTTCCATGGGAAAGAATCCAATTCTTGAACCTTATTTTTAACCCTAATATCATTGATTCCATTACCCTCTTCCTAAACTACTAAAATCCTAAAGAAACTAGGATTTAGACTCTAAATAACATGACTCTCATAGGAATCTAATCGTGTATGCGAAACTTAACCTTATACCACAAGTCTACACCAAAAAACCCATATCCTAGTTGCTAAATCATAAGTTAAATGAAGTCCTAAATGCTAACTTAAAAATCACAAATCAATGAATTTAGCGAAGGGCAAACGTTAAGGTCACCTTGGGACTTGGACTATTCGGGTACGATCAGACTAACCAACTAGGCTATACCTAATGAAGAAAAGGAAGCTCAAAGAGATCAAGCACATATCAAACATGCCCAACAATCCCAATGAATATGCACACATGTGCACATGCTCGTACACAAACGCATGCATACACGTATGCTTGCACATGCTCACACACATCTCTATCTGTCTCATCAATCTTAGCAGTGAGAAATCCGACATGTAGCTCTACTTACACATGCCTCAAACATGGTCAACTACTGATGTGGCAGTATCGTCAATACCGATAGAAAATTAGCTATTTACATGTATAAAGATGCGACTACAAATGGTGCAAAAGTAGCTGCATGACACTGCAACCGGCTTTGTGCCATTAGCAATTACAAAGTCAGTCCCATTTATTTTTATACATTATACGAGCATTCATGGTCATTATACCTAGCTATTTTTCTAAATTACCTATGACTGTCACATGAGTGTAGGTTTAAAGATTAGCCCATTAATATCAACAATGTTAACACATGATATCATGGTTTATTATTATATTCTCCTCCATCTCTTAGCATCATTTGAATAAGGGAGAATGAATGATGTCAAGTAATGACCGAACTGAGCGATTATTCCTTTTAGCTTTTTCAATGGATACGAGAATTAAGATATGAATACATTTTGTACGATGAGAGATAATGGTTGTTGTAACCACGATATGATTACTTTATTTCATGACAACTTATGATATGCTAAAATCATCTTATCCTATCATAAAATAAGCCATTGTCCCTCATTTAAGTGAAAGCCTTAAAATACAACATGTTCATGTTCAAGAAATTCTCTCTGCAATACTTCATGTTGAAAAATGTGTTTTCGAAGTCCATTAATATGTTTTTTTGCATGCAAAACAATTTATATTCTCCTTTCTCTTCCTTCTTACCTTGGAGTTCAATTTACTGTTGCAATGCGACAATATTTACATCTATTGTGCAATCTCATCCATCCAAACATGATTCAATACATCGAGTCGCTTCCTCTATCTTAAAACAAGAAGAACCTATTGTGTAGGGAGATTAACATAGACCATTGGATCATATTTCGTCAGTCAGGATAAATCATAACAAGAGCTTTGTGGTCGCCCTGCGATGATAATAGGTCCACATCCCCCATCCTTCCCATCTCTTGGCATGCATGCCTTCGCATTTAACTCAAGTCGAAAACATTCATGTTGAATGCAAGATAACTGGAAAATCAAAGTGAAAAAGTTCCCAATATTTTTATCAGGACCTTTTTGAGACCTTTTTGATAAATAACTTAAATTTTGGAACCTTATATGCAATTTATCCTTTCATTGACCACACTTTTTTAAGCAGACAAACTCATCTAAATCAAACTAATCATTTCCAATACCTTGTCTATAAAAAATGTAACAACCCACCAATAATCCCCCAAAAGGATAAATAAATGTCAAAAACTTAGAAGGCTAACATTCTCCCATGCCAAATCCGGATATTCTCCTCATAATATAGGGCGTGTGATGCAATTTACCCCAGAAAGCCTTTGGCTAAAGGGAGTATTGGATTTGGGAATACATCTACTAATATAGATATCTCTAATCGTGAAGAAAAGAATGAGAAAATTTTATCTTTTGGGGGTTAACAAAATATTCTCGAAAAAAAGGGAGACAAAAAAAAAGAGATAGAGAGAGAAGCACAAGGGGGAAGAGAGAGAGAGAGAGAGAGAGAGAGAGAGAGAGAGAGAGAGAGAGAGAGAGAGAGAGAGAGAGAAGGGGGTAGATGAGAGGCAGGACAAGAACTTGCTGCGCATTTGCTCCCAATGCGAAGAAGAATCAAAGCAAGTTCTCAAATTTGCTACTTTCCATCTGCCCTTCAAATCCCCCCACGCGCCCAAATCCCTCCTCTTTGCTTTCCTCTCCTCTCCTCTCCTGATTCTGCTGCAGCTCCCCACCTCAAGCCCCTCCTCTCCTCACAGGTACACATCTCTGCAAAGTTCCTTCTCCCTCTTAGCTCTTCTTCTCCGGATCGATTCTCGTTTTTGGGTTTTTCTTGTTATCCTGTTCTGGATCGACCACCTTTCTTTTTGCATCGCTGGAGCTGTTGGGTGATGTAAAGCTGCGATCTTGTTGCAATAAATCTCACTTGATTGGTGTGGTTTGGTGAAAATCATGCGGTGTGGTCTCTAGGTCAATGTGTTCCCCTCTTTTCCGTATGCACCCTTTATACCAGCTGCCCAGATTTCAAAGTTGCTTTTCTTTCTTCTTCTCGAATTCTTTTTTACTGTTTTTTCTCCTGCTACCTGGAAAAAATTGGAAAATAATTGAATCTTTGCGTCATTCCACCTAAGCTGGTTGTGATGCTGCAAGTTTTTTTATTGTTTTTTTTCTTTTTTTGTTTGTTTATGATCAGCGGGAAGAGATTGGTGTTTGATTCTTGGGTGGGTGCTGTGGTCAATCCAGAGGAATAAGGGTGTAGTGGGGGATGGCAAGAACCAAGAGAGTTAGAGATAAGGTGAGATGGAGTAAGATCTACAGCTTCTCCTGCATCAGACCCAGTGTTCAGCAGGATTCCGATGGGCAGCCGCCGCCTTCTCTTCAAGGCCCCGGGTTCTCGCGGGTCGTCCACTGTAACCAGCCGGGTATGCATCGCAAGAAGCCTCTAAAGTACCCCACCAACTACATCACCACCACGAAGTATAATGCCATCACCTTCTTCCCCAAAGCGATCTTCGAGCAATTCCGCCGTGTCGCGAACCTCTACTTTCTTCTAACTGCAATTTTATCCCTTACACCGATGGCGCCTTTGAACCCCATCAGCATGATTGCACCCTTGGTATTTGTCGTCGGGCTTAGTATGGCGAAGGAAGCCTTGGAAGATTGGAGGAGGTTCCTTCAGGATATGAAGGTCAACAGAAGGAAAATCAGCGTCCATATTGGGGGAGGTGAGTTTGGTGATAGGCCGTGGCACAAAGTTCGAGTTGGGGATGTGGTCAAGGTTAAGAAGGATGAGTTCTTCCCAGCGGATTTGCTTCTCCTGTCGTCGAGTTACGAGGATGGCATTTGTTATGTGGAGACGATGAATTTAGATGGTGAAACCAACTTGAAGGTTAAGAGATCACTTGAACTTACCCTGCAATTGGATGAAGATGCGGCTTTTAAGGACTTCACGGGCATCATTCGGTGTGAAGATCCAAATCCTAATCTCTATACTTTTGTTGGTAACCTCGAGTATGAACGTGAGGTTTTCTCTCTTGATCCTAATCAAATTCTCCTCAGAGATTCAAAGCTAAGGAACACAACATATGTATATGGAGTGGTCATATTCACTGGCCATGACACCAAAGTGATGCAAAATTCTACCGCATCCCCATCTAAAAGAAGCGGAATCGAGAAGAAAATGGATCATATCATATATCTCCTCTTCAGTTTCCTTGTGTTGTTATCGGTGATGAGTTCGATTGGTTTTGCTGTTAGGACTAAAGTTTCTGTACCAAAATGGTGGTATTTATCACCGAAAACCAAGCTGGACTTGTATGATCCCACGAAACCTGCTTCAGCCGGCTTTCTCCATTTAGTCACTGCTCTTATTCTTTATGGGTATTTGATACCCATTTCCCTCTATGTTTCCATCGAGGTTGTCAAAGTTGTGCAAGCCATGTTTATAAATCAGGACATTCTCATGTACGATGAAGAGTTAGGCAAGCCAGCGCGAGCTCGGACCTCAAATTTGAACGAGGAGCTGGGGCAAGTTGATACCATATTATCAGATAAGACTGGCACCTTGACTTGCAATCAGATGGATTTCTTGAAGTGTTCTATAGCAGGTATTTCATATGGTACTCGCTCCAGTGAAGTAGAAATGGCTGCAGCCAAGCAGATGGCAACTGAGGCTCCAGGTACACCGGACCCAGGCAGCACACCGCCGCAATATGTCTGGGAGAACAACGGTGCTCGTGCAAATCATTCTGGGATAGAGCTAGAAACCATCACGTCTACAGCTGATAACACCCAAAAACCGAAGATAAAAGGTTTCAGCTTCGAAGATGATCGTCTTATGGGCGGTAATTGGAAGAACGAGCATGATACAGATACCATATTGCTATTTTTCCGGATACTTGCGCTTTGTCAGACGGCAATTCCTGAGATGGATTCTGAAACCGGTGTATGTACATATGAAGCGGAGTCTCCTGATGAGGGAGCATTTCTTGTCGCTGCCAGGGAATTTGGGTTTGAGTTTTGCAAGAGGACCCAGTCAAGTGTCTTCATCAAGGAAAAGTACCCGTCTGAAGAGCCAATAGAAAGGTCAAATATATTCTAAACCAATGGTAGTAAAGATTTTACTATGGTAGAGAAGATTTTAAATTTGCAATCTAATTTCTTTGCAGAGAGTATAAAATTCTAAATCTACTGGAATTTAGCAGTAAGAGAAAGAGAATGTCGGTAATTGTGAGAGACGAGAAAGGGCAGATCCTTCTCTTGTGCAAAGGCGCAGATAGGTAACGCCTGATTTTTTATCGTTTCATCAATTTATGCCCACTTTTACGCCATTAGCTCTATATCTTATAGACGTTGTTGGGCCCTTTCCAGCATTATATTCGAGAGATTAGCTAAAAACGGTAGAACATTTGAGGAGGAAACAACTAGACATCTAAATGAGTATGGCGACGCTGGATTGCGAACTTTGGCGCTTGCATACAGATTGCTCGATGAAGATGAATATCGTGAGTGGAATGCCGATTTCGTGAAGGCAAAGAACACTATTGGACATGAAAGAGAAGGCTTACTTGAGCGTGCATCCGAATTAATGGAAAAGGAGCTGATTCTTCTCGGTGCAACGGCTGTGGAGGACAAATTGCAGAAAGGGGTGAGTCGTCATTTCTCTTCATAGCTTTCAATCACGAGTTGTTCACGCGGTGGACCATAATCTTTCCTTTACTTTGAAGGTTCCACAATGCATTGACAAACTTGCGCAAGCCGGACTTAAGATCTGGGTCTTAACGGGTGACAAGATGGAAACCGCGATCAATATAGGGTATGCTTTGTTTTTATCCTAATCGTTCTTTACGATTGGCAGCATATGCAACTAACTTGCTCTACATCTTTTTGCAGATTTGCATGCAGTCTCCTTAGACAAGGAATGAAGCAAATATGTTTATCCACTACCACGACTGACCCAATGGCTCAAGATGCTAAAAAGGTATCCATTTTGCTACATAATCAACTTCGAAAAGGTTATTTGTACAAGAAACCGGGATGTGAAATGCTATTGTGTATTTTTTAAATAAAAAACACAGGCTGCAAAGGATAGTATTTCGTTGCAAATTACCAATGCTTCCCAAATGATCAAACTGGAGAAGGACCCTCATGCCGCATTCGCCTTGATCATAGATGGCAAAGCGTTATCTTATGCTCTAGAGGATGATATGAAGCAACATTTTCTGGATCTAGCGGTGGATTGCGCTTCTGTCATATGCTGCAGGGTCTCTCCCAAGCAGAAAGCTCTGGTATTTTTTGTTGCATTCTTTCCATCATCCTAATTTGCTGCTGAAAAACACAAATTGATGATCCCGTAGTTTTGAAAAAAAATAACTCTTTTTTTTTTGCTAGGTAACTCGGTTGGTGAAAGAAGGAACGGGCAAGACTACTTTGGCTGTGGGTGATGGTGCAAATGATGTTGGTATGATTCAGGAGGCAGATATCGGTGTTGGTATCAGTGGGGTCGAAGGAATGCAGGTCGATTAATTTTAACTATCTTACGTAGACGTAGCATATCCTAATGACATTTATCATTTACTAATACCTTTTTATCAAATGTCCAGGCAGTGATGGCTAGCGATTTCTCCATCTCCCAGTTTAGATTTCTAGAGCGTCTACTTGTCGTCCATGGACACTGGTGCTACAAGAGGATTGCTCAAATGGTGTTTCCTCAACTCCTCTACCACTCCATCTATTTTTGACATATTAAAGTGGTCATTTGCTGCCTTTCCCTCATTAATTTTGATATCGGACTTCTGTTTCAACTTTCTCCTCAGGTCTGTTACTTCTTCTACAAAAATATAGCATTTGGTCTCACACTGTTTTACTTCGAGGCCTATGCTGGTTTCTCCGGCCAGTCTATCTACGATGCGTGGTACATGCTGCTTTTCAATGTGGTCTTAACGTCATTACCGGTGATATCCCTCGGAGCATTTGAGCAAGATGTCTCATCCGATGTGTGCTTGGAGGTAAGTCCGCCCGCATATGCTTTATTTATCATATCTTGTATAATTGGACATTGATTTGGAACAATGTTCTTGCAGTTCCCTGCCTTGTATCAACAAGGACCAAGAAACTTGTTCTTTGACTGGTATAGGATAATCGGGTGGATGGCAAATGGAGCATTTTGCTCTGTTGCTCTGTACTTCCTCAACATGGAGATCTTCTACGACCAAGCATTCCGTGATAATGGTCAGACTGCGGATATGGCCATCATCGGAGCCACCATGTTCACCTGCCTCATTTGGGCTGTCAACATCCAGATAGCACTTACCATGAGCCACTTCACATGGATACAACACCTCTGTGTCTGGGGAAGCATCGCCACATGGTACTTGTTCTTGCTCGGGTACGGCTTGGCCCCTCCGTCGGTATCTGGTTACGCCAACCAGATCCTCGTGGAAGCCTTGGGACCAACGGCCATGTATTGGATTGCTACGATGCTGGTCACTCTCATATGCAACCTCCCATATCTAACCCACATCTCATACCAAAGGATGATAAATCCGATGGACCATCACGTCATCCAGGAGATCAGGTACTACAAGAAGGACGTTGAGGACCAGCACATGTGGAGGAGGGAGAAGGACAAGGCACGGCAGAAGACCAAGATCGGTTTCACCGCGAGGGTCGAGGCCAAGATGAGGCTCCTGAGGGAGAGACTGAACAGGAGGCATTCCTCTCTGAACCAGATCTCCGAGGCGAATTTGTGATCAGAGTGGCGTCTTTTCTTTTCACGAGATATTTTCTTTTTCATGGTCTTTCCTTTTGATATATAGTTTTGTTCTTACTTACCTCTGTTGTAAAATTCATAGTGATTTTTTTAGGATGGTTTTTTCCGATGGAAGCGACCATAAAACATGCTTGCCCCCCCCTCTGTACTATATGTAAAAGCATGGAAATACAGCTCGAGTGCGTGAATAGAAGAGATATGTGATGATTCGTTTTCTGTTAGTGATATAAGTTTGTTTGTCTGCGTGCTATGTGTGCTTGTGAGAAATTTATAGCAGCTTTTGTGAGGATGCTCTTGTTATCTGAGCGTCGTGTACGAATATGATTGTTATAAATCAGCAATGCGTGCTTTCATGTTTTGATCTGCACTTGAAACAACAGCATGCATTGTTTGTCGCTTGCTTAAAATGAGACGTGCAGTGAAAATCATTCGAGCTTGAACCCTGTACTACATTCTCGTCTTAAAGAACGAAAATCGTCTGAGATTGCAAAATTTTTGCTGGTAATTGCATGATCACAACCAATATATTTCAAGGCCAATAATGATGAGGAAATTTATGGTGCCCCCTGTGGTGTGTTTTCTTTCTCTCCTGCAAGTAGAGGAAAGGATTTCAAATGATTCCTGGATGTGGATGGAGAAAGTATTGCTGGCATTCCATGTTTAAGGAAGAATGTTATCTGGTTATTTCTGGAGAATGCTTGATTTTAATTTCTTTTAAGTTTGTTGCTTTTGGAGCACATCTTTTAAATCTAAAACAAATAATTTTTGCTTGAGACCCCTAATCTTTGAAAAGATTAAGGGGAACTTAATATTCCTGGAGACACAAGGCAAATGAAATCATTTCCTGTTGATCAACAAATTTCAGGAGTTGGTGGTTTTCCTCATTTTCTTCACTTTCCATCCCATACAAGAAAACTCTCTTCTTCATTTTCTGTTTTTACCACCCTTGGAAATGAATGGAAAGCAAATAAAATAAGATTTTTTAATATATTTTTCCCAAAGGTTTCTTTTTGTTAGTATGGTTTCTTAAATTTAAATAAGGATATTTATGTTCCCTTGTGTTCCCATTTAAGAACAAACATGCCACCTTACATTCATATTGAATCACTAACACATGAAAAACGTTCATTTCTGTTGCTTTCCATTTCTTCATCTTATAAGAGCACTAGCACCCCTAAAAAGCTTTTAAGATTAGAGTCATCTTAGGATTAGGAATCCTAATGGGATGTGATTCCCAATCCTAATAGTAGTGAGTTGTATTCTATTTGTAGTCCTAAATTAATAGAATTATAGGGTTGTAATTGGGCTATATAGAGGGATAGGGGCATTGCCTCCACACAACAACAATAACGTAACCCCTAGAGAAAGGGGGAGAGAGAGAGAGAGAAGTGAGAGAGGGAGGGAACATATAGAGTTGTACTCGTTCTAATTTATAGTTATCTTTCTTCTCCGGTGGTCGTAAGAGGTGACCGACTACCGTCATATCTGGTTATCTTTTCTTCTTGTGCTTTCCGTGGTGGTAGTCGATTATGCATCCACATTCGTATCAGGTGGTTCGTATCCCTAACAACTAATATCTGGTCGGAGACGATATCAAACCGTGTCCCAACAATTGGTTACAGAACCGGGTTCATCGTTGTTGAAGGGAAACAATGCAATGTATCAGAATGAGGTTCGATATCGAGAGACGATACGATGCAACAGATGCACAATCCTTAGAAGCCATTATATGGCGGTTTCTTGGATAAATCGATCAGATGCATTGAAGAATACTGCTAGCAACGGTTGGCAGGAGATGTGTGAGGTGGCACGTTGAGGGCACCTAGTGACAGGTGCGTCACCCAGAGGTGGTGAGTTCCTGCTAACGAGACTAACGAGACTTGCAAATGACGATGATGACCTAATGCAGACTCAAGATGTTGAAGAGATCGTAATGGAATTCAACATAAGGGGAGAATTGTTATGATTAGAGTCATATTATGATTAAGAATCCTAATGAGATGAGACTCCTAATCCTAATAATAGTTGAGTTGTATTATATTTATAGTCATAATGGGAATAGGACTATAGTGTTGTAGTTGGGCTATCTATAGAAAGGATGGTACATTGACTCCACACCACAACAATAATGTAACTTCTAGAGAAAGGGGGGAAGGGTGAGAGAGAAGAAGAGAGAGGTGAGAGAGCGATGGAACATAGAGTTGTATTTGTTCTAATTTATAGTGATCTTTCTTCTCCATTGATCACGAGAAGTGACCGACCACCGTCATATTAGTTGTATTTTCTTCACGTGCTTCTGTGATGGTGGTCGATTGCACATCCGCATCCGTATTAGGAACAACTGGTATCTGAGTTAAGACGATAGCTGATTGTGTTCCAAGAAAACCAACTTTTTTAGTTGATTGGATGATGAATAAGGATTAAGAAGGAATAGAGAACGTATGAGATTCATCCCTTTCGGTTGGTTTGAAGAATACGGAAGCAATAACTGCTATAGAATGAGATATGGTGGTCGATATGATCACCTTATCTTGAATAGGATAGCTAATCGTTCTAAACTATAATGAGTGAACCTATTCTCAAGTTCGATTTGATAAGAAAGTTTGAAAGTTCGAGTTTGGCTTCGATCAATATAGGTTCTTAAACTTATGCCCAAATTTGAGTTTGTTTGGAAAATAACTTTTGAATACCTTTCGGTAGTACATGTAACGTCTCGAGCTTAGGTCATCGGTCCATTATCGAGGAAAACTGGCCCTAACAACTTGTTGGGTACGGGCCTAGATGGATCTATTGACAACCACCCAAAATGCTTAAGCCCAAGTTGTTAAGTAATAATCCCCATCACTTATAAACATCACCCACACTTCGTGAGTTTTAGATGTGGCACTATGTTTGGGATTGAGGTGTTACAACCTCCATCACTTAAATTCGCAACGTCCTCGTTGCGACATGGCTCATTACTTTTTTCCAGTGACAGTGGCGGTTGCACGCTCCGGGTAGGGTTGGGCATTGGGTTGGGCCAGCCTGACCCGACCCAAAATCCGACCCGTATAAGCAGACCCAAACCCGAACTCGAAATTTAGTGGGCAGGTCGTGGGCCCTAAAATGAGCCCATATTGATTATCGGGCCGGGCTTGGGCCTGAGAAGGCCCAAACCCGTTAGCCTGATAGCCCGACCCAGTCTAAAGCAAGTATATTCATATCTAGTACGGTATAATTATATCAATTATATTCATGTTCATTCCAAATACCATGTTTAAACTTTAATATCCTTATTCGAGTGTAGAATAAATGTTTAGCCACATTAATAATCATATCCATTAACGTGGATTGAGGATATTATTACATTAATATACATACACTAATATGCAATAATGGAATCTGTGTCCTCAAGTGTTAAAGCATGTACAACTGTAAGTAACCAATATGTATTAGGTCATAGTGCCCGCATCTACAATAGAATATGTAATGGTGAATTGAATGGTGGTTTAAGTCACCATATTTTTTTACCACATTTCTATTTCCAACATACAAATAATGTTAAAATCACAAATTAGTATGCTTATAGTTTTAAACATGCACACATGCATAAGAAACAACCACACAAATGCAAGAAGAATGGAAGACATGATATTGGTATACATAGGTGTTAGGCCCGACCCGAACCCGACCCATTTTGTTTGGGCCGGGTTTGGGCTTGGGCCTAATTTTTGAAAATAAAATGGGCCTAGGCCCGACCCATTAGCCCATATAATTAAATGGGCTTGGGCTAGGCCAACTCAAACCCGACCCGACCCAGCCTGATGCCCAACCCTAGCTCCGGGTAGTCATTTCCTCCCACCTCTTTGTAGGTGTGGCTCCACCTCTCGGGTAGCCCTTTCCATTATCGGATGAAAATTGGCTCTGATACCATTTGTAACGTCCCGAGCTTAGGTCTCCAGTCCGTTATCGAGGAAAACTGGCCCTGGAATTTGTTGGGTACGAGCCCATATGGATCCATTGACAACCTCCCAAAATGCTTAAGCCCAAGTTGTTAAGTAGTAATCCCCATCACTTATAAACCGCACCCACACTTCGTGAGTTTTAGATGTGACACTATGTTTGGGATTGAAGTGTTACAGGACATCAATAGCGATTTTACTCATGACAACTTGTTAAAATAAACAAATTCAATATTAGAATTCGAGTTTCATAGTTTGAGAAGCATGTACATATGATTTAAATTGAAAAGAAAGTTTATCCTCCATACCAATAGCCAAATCAAAGTTGAAGTTAAACTTTGGTTCATTTTTTACTTTATCTTACGGACATGTAATTAAAATTCTAAAATAACTACAAATTTATTTACATGTGTACAAATATACACTCAAATTTTTACATGTATGTATTATCAAACTCGAACATTTATCAGATATTTATATATTAATGGTATGTTCAACTCGTTAAACTATCAAACTAAAATTTAAAAGGGTAAATTACAATTTGGGTCCCCATCTATAGGTCAGATCCCAAAATGGGTCCCGATCTTTAAATTATAACAATTTGGGTCCCAAAGCCATTAATGTAAGGAACTTTTTGAAGCTAATGACGAGTATGCCCTTGTTTAAAAGTTGGAACTCAATCCACATTCCCTTCTCAATAAGGGCATATTCGTCATGAAGCCCAAAATTTCCATTTCCTAAATGATCCTGGGACCCAAATTGTTACAATATAAAGATCGGGACCCATTCTGAGATCTGACCCATAGATGAGGACCTAAATTGTAATTTACCCAATTTAAAATTCATGTTCATGCCATTCAGAATTTGAACGAATATTTTGAACTATACCAAACAAGCACTTATCGAATACTAACATTTTCAGTACGATTAACAACTCTAATCTTGTGGGGATTACATAGATGACCTTGACCTCCTCTCTGCAATGATAGTTTCGGATCACTGGTCGAACTCCAAATGGGCTCTGATGATGGTCCAATTGTGCTCTAAAGAGGGCTTCGGTGAAGGGAAGGTGGAAGAACATGATTTAGGACATCCAACACAACCTATTTTATAAATAGATCTAATCATGAATTCAGATCTAAATGGATCCTTAAGTAGATCATACCTCGATATAAGATGATTCGATTTCGATGTTCTTAAGTTCATTGGAAAGATCTTGATGCATCATGCCATATTCTTCACTATCTTCGATATTTTGGAGATCATGAAATTTCGATAGACATAATCTATGCAGCAACCCAACCCAAACATAGTCTCACATCAGAAACGCACGAATTGTGCATGTAGGTTATAAGTGCAGGAGATTATTACTTGAAAACTCAGGTTTAAGCATTTTGAGTTGTTAACGGATCCATTCATATTCGATCCCAACAAGTTGTCAAAACTAATTTTCCTCGATAACAGACCGAGGTCATAAGCTCGGAGTGTTACAAACTGTATTCTTTTTAAATGCTCTTAGTAGACTTTCTGAGAACATATATGCAATGTCTTCACAAAAGTGTACTCAGCAAAAATGGGCATCTTTTATGGTGGGAAATATATATTCGGACATGATTATAAGTAATTAGCTAAGAATGCATCTTATTAAAATTTAAACAATAAGATGCATGAAGTCTTAAACGAGAAAAAACTTTTTTTAAACAAAAAATACGTACAATTTGCAATAATACACATGGGTAATTAACACAACTTTTTACCTTTTTTTATAAAAGAAACGGTGGATAATACATGAATATAATGATGAATAATACATAAATATTGCTCCTTAAATCACATCTAAGACCACATCAATTTTCAACGGGTAATAACAACATGATGATGTCGAATATAATCTAAATATTCTTCTTTTAGGATAAAGGTGGAAGTGTTAGGTGCAGGAGAGCTTTTATAATATATCCAAACAAGAGTAGTAGTTATGAACAAACATATAATACCATGTTAGAGACATTCAGAAAGGTAGAGATCTCAAAAGCATTTGGTCCACCATTATTTGACATTTTGCTAATCACGATTCTTTTTGAAGATATGCACAATTATTGGAAGGAGAAGATGTATCAGAATCTTTGATTTAAAAGGTGTTAATGTGTTGGTTGATGGATGGTCGCTTTCAATCGTTTTAAGGATTTTGGATCCATTTGATTTAAATTCCCCTTTTTTTAACAAAAAAATGTGTAAATTACAAAAAAAAGCACCAGCCATACATTGAATCCCAATAAAAGGTGTCATTTTTAAATGTAGCAAAGATGTGTATTAACTTGTTTTTTTTATCTCAAATACATGATTCTGTAAGCTTCCATGACCCTTTTTATATCGATGTTAACTCTAAAGTTGAAACTCGAGATCTCTTTGTTACATTTGAAAAATATAAAATTTTAATTGAGAATCAATATATAGCGATTGTCGCTACTACAAATAAAATTGTATGTATATTTTGGAATTATTCATTATATTGTTCGTTGTATACATATATAACAACGCTTATTATCAATTGCGAAATAAGTTTTATACTTGATGCGTCAGTACTGTGCATCGGAGAGGAGTGATACTATGAGAGCAAAAAGTTGTGAGAGAAGAGATAGATGATTCTGGATCATATAATTCACCCAAGAGAGAGAAGATTAGGAGAGAGAAAACAGAATCATGTGGTCCAGAATCATTCCTCTCATGCTCTAACAATTTTTTGCTCTCATAGGATCACTCCTCTCGTAGATATATCGAATAAGAAGACTAAGATTAGAAATTAAACGTTTGGTAAATCTAAACGCTAAAACAAATGGGATCATTTAGATTATCTCAATGTAAACAGATCTTGTGGAATGCTTCTCCTGTAATCTATAATTGCAGAGAAATTGCAAGCTTCGAATAATACAAAATGGTATTTATTAGGAATGTATAGTAAAAGTCTGACACACTAAACATGATTTAATTAAAAAAATTAATAAGATAAACTAACACCAGAATATATACGGTCTTTTCGTTAGAGGTGTCAACGGTTAGGAAATGGTGTTGTCTTTGATACAAGCAATGAATGATGGCTTGAAGGAGGATTAAGAAAATTTAATATAAAAAATTAAAAAATAATGAAAAATAGGTCGGTTGTAGGGAGTTACTGTACTTGCCTGTGTAAGCTCCTTTTCCCCTGTATATCTGCGATAAAATGGGGCTGAGGGAGCTAATTCGGTTCCCTCCGCCGCGTTTTTCTATTTTTTTATTTTCTTTGAAAAATAAATTCACATGTTTTCATCTTTATATCGATATATTATGTCATTGAAGTTTCGTGCGAAACAGAGCCTCCTACGGCCTCCATCCAGACAGTCATTTTAACGATCGTAGGATTGTTGAAATCGATCTCATTGAGTCTTTTTTTCACACGAAACTTGAGTGACATAATATAGGGTTATAGTTATGAAAATTTCAGAAGCATATATTTTTCAAAAAAAATAAAAAAAAGAGAGAAAAAGGAGTTGGAGGGGAGCCAAGTTAGCTCCCTCTAGGAGCAACCCCATTTACCCATATATTTATTATAGTAATACATTTTTTACTATAGAATAGTGCCATATATTATTTAAGTTAAAATCATGTCACTTCCAAAATATCAAAACAGTTCTTTAAAAAAAACATGAATAGAAAATTTTGAATTAATAAAAATCAAAAATGTATATTTTAAAATTAAAACTAGGATAGCAGTAAAAAAATATAAATTAGAATACTCACATTTCAATTGCCAAAGGAAAAAGTTAATATTCTTACTTCACACTAATAGCACGCCCATGTTTGTAATTTGCAGAACTATCAAATTTAAATTTCTATCCACCACACCCATCAAATAGCGGTCAACTTTGCTACCACTGGTTAATTGAGAATGTAGATATTGATATCACTTAGACATTATTCGCTAATATTCTTCGTATATTCGTTTTCGTACCTAAGTTTGGTTGGTGATAGATTTATCTATAAATGTAATGTATGTAACAATATTTTATGATTGCATTCACAATTATTATTGATATAAATTTTATGAAACTATTATATCCGGTATATCTATTTTATGTTTAAATCATCTTAAGCATGTATATTTTAGTTAGTCTATTAAGTATTTATGTTATTATTCGTATTCGTTTTTACATTCATATTCATTTTTAAGGATATGATAAAAAAATTTCACATTCCTCAATATTTGTATATGCATTTGTATTCGTATTTTAAAACAGACAAGAATATGTTATACATATATTCGTATTCTCCGACCGTTTTCATTCCTACTTAAATCAGTTCTTCGGGAAACTACTTTATTTTATCCATGTTAGATAGATAACAAAAGACACACACAATTCGGACTTTGAGAAATTAAAGGTGCAGTGATGTAACTACGAAGAATCACATGCAATAATGGGCTTGCATCAATGCGCCACATTTGTAAATGATGCACACGTACGTAGGGATGAAAATGAATGTGAATATATTCGTATCCGATCAGCTATCGTATTTGTTTTACACATATTTTGACATTCGTATTCGTATTCGTTTTAAAATGGATGCAGATATGGATATCACTTTGACATTCATTAATATTCGCATCCGTATTCGTATATTTGGTTTCGAACATAAATATAGTAGTAGATTTATTTATAAATGTACGTAACAACATTTTATGATTACATTCACCATCATTGATATAGTTGTTATGAAATTACTGGTATATCTATTTTATATTTAAACTATCCTAAACGTGTATATTAGTAAATTATTTCTGTTATTATTCGTATCCGATTCGTATTCATTTTACATTCATATTCGTTTTTAAGGATATGGTAACACATTTTTCACATTCATCAATATTCGTATTTTAAAATGAATAAGAATATGATTATACCTATATTCGTATCATACTCGACCGTTTGCATCTCTACAAGTATGAGTATCCCCATGGATTCACATTTTTTAGGGACACATCAATTACATTCAATCCAAGGAAAGAAATGATACTATTTTATAGGATGTGATTAATTAGGATTATGAAATTTTCTGACTATCCAGGAGGATGTAATTAACTAATATTTGAGGACAATCTCTTCAAATTTAGGAGAAATTCAAAACATTGGGGGTGGTCGGGTCCTCTCCCTCCACTTCATCCTTCTATCTTGTCCTTCTATTCATCCATCTTCATCCTACTATTTGTTGTTTAATTTCAAACTATAGAGAATATGTTTCCCCTATTTTATCCAAAATCCTAATTTTCCTCTGACGAGCTTACTACCCATGACACATGCTCGAGGCAACGACTTGGAGGAGAAGCAGGGGGGCGACGACGAGGTCCTGAGCCCTGAAACTAGCTCAGCGATCCAGTAAACGAATGGGTACAACTTCACTTTTGTCGACCATTAGAGGCCATTTCAGCCTCCAGAAGGGGTTGAATCATCCACTTTTTCTTCTTAATTTTTTCGATTAAGTTGTCCTTTACAGGCGCCCTCTCTACTGCTCGAATTTTGACATTCGCCTAAATTACTTTCTTTGTTGTGTTTGTTCCCATGATTGGTCAATTTATCGTTGTCGCCCCTTATCTTTCATATGGGGCCTTGATGTGAGAATCTAGGCTCCATCTTCTACCCTTTACCCTTCGAAGATGACTATAAATCGCATTAAACCCCAATTTGACAATGTCGTCGGATAGATTCGCTATTGTAATCAAAATAAATAAAATATAGAATGAAGTTATGTGGTTTTACTTGGGCAAATCAAGGTTGAACTCAAGGAGCAAGCACATTGTGGGAGATATATAGGAAAGAGAAAAAGAATATTATAGAGAAATAATATGAAGAGCATGTACAACAAGAAAAAAAGCCAAGAAAAATGAGAAAATAAATAAAATAAAGAAAAATATTTTTTAGCTTTTATAAGATATTCATATATATTTGGTATTTTTAGTAATAAAAAAATAAAGAATTAAATCAGAACATGTGATTAAGCACATTAGAAAATAAAGAAAATAAATATTTGAAGCTCATAATTAAGTCCTAAATTTATGTCAATAATTTTTCTAGGTGGATAAAAATAAAAGGAACAAAATGCACTTTTATCTTTGGGCTTTTGATTTCATATGGATTTTAGGGATTTTTTTGAAGTTTTGCAATGGCTTCGGATTTAAGATAAAACATGCAGTGATGGTTAGATATGTCATAAAACAAAATGAAATACAACTACACAATTTTTTTGGTGATTTTCTAAGGAATTTTGAATTTATTTTTATAAATTTTCAATTGAAAAGAGCCTTAAATGGATTTTGATTTTTATAAAGTATCAAATAAGGTTTTAAAATTCCTACATGATCGTCGGATACTTCCCAGAGGTACATCCTATATCTGGGTATTCTTGTTTTTTCAAATATGTACCTTTGAAAAAAATCAATAAGCCCAATTCTTACAAAAATTGTACAGGGAAAAAGATGCAATACAATAAAAACCCTTTGTCCAGTAACTACAGCATGATGAAATGTATCCACAGGCCAAGTTCCGTACAGAGATTCAATACTTGCCATTTTCTAGAAATTAAATAAGAAAAAAAGAGAAATTTCATTTGATTAATTCTAGAAAATTCGATATGGTTACAAATATTACAAACCAAACTCCACATTATAGAGAATTAACTCCTGATTAAATGACATTTTAGTTTTAAAAAATCAGCAAGAGGGAATTAGATAATAGCATGCAAATACAGGGGGCAGACTACAGTTGTTCCAAGGAATATTACAACACAGAACACACACAGGGGCCTGAATTTTAATTACCAAAAAAATACTGGGGCGATCCAGCAAATGACCTGTGCGTGCGCAAGGCATGTGGTGTCGAGGTAGACTTGTGTTATTTGTGTCAGGAGGTGGGGCTGATCCGCAAATAAAACGAAGCTCGAGAGCCTTCTCCCAAAATAGTCATCACATGCTTCATGCACGTGACCCTCCCTCCAATTCAACGGTGCAGGGCCTCTGTTCTTGATCGGGTGGCTATACAGATGCCACGTGGGCAGTTCTCCTTCACTCGATGAAGACGGCAACTGCCGGCTGAGGTGTTCACCCTTTTTAGACGGTTGAGATGGAAGGGGAGGGACTTGATCCGATGGTCATTGCTTCGCCTCACCTTCCCTTTCTTCTTCTTCATTCAACTCGTGTACTAGAAGGAGTTGGACAACACACAGGCCGTGTTGTCTCTCTCGTAACATTGAAGGTTAGGGATGTCAACAGGTCGGGTTTGACGTGTATATCAATATTTCCACACTTATACCTATTTATAAAATTTCTATCATACCCGCACATTTATTAAACATGTAATCCATATATCCGTCGGATACATGTGCACCCAATAGGTTAACACATATTCGACATAATGAAATCTTAAGCTATTCATAAATGTACACATGATTTTTACACGTAGATTTAACAAAGGGAGAACATATAATATGTTGATATATAAAGATATGTAAGGTATAGGAAATATTAAAGATATATATATTAGGGTAGGTATTTAACTCATTTGAGTTGATGATTTTTATTTATTAAAGATGCAAAAAGGTAGTTGAACGTGAATGAATAAGCCCTGGAGAAATTTGAGTTGGGATTTTATATATGTACATCAATATCTATTAGGAGTGAAATGAATTCGACTATTTTGACTAAAATGCAACACACACATTTATATTGTACTTGTATTTTATTTGAGTTTGTTGAAGGTTCGTGTTCAAGTACCCACAAGGTAATGCCAAAACTATACCCATACCTGCATGGGTAGTAAATAAGGTTTTCAGGAAAGCTCGAACTCGATGAGCTCAACTCGAGCTCACCTCATTAAGAGCTCGTGAGCCCGACCTAAAAACTTATCAAGCCCAATATCGAGTGGGATTTATGGCTCGTTAGGTTATTGAGTCGAACTTGAATTGGTCATGCTCAACACGATAACTTGACTCGATAACTCGATCTACTCATATGTGTAGAAGTTGTTATGTTTAGTCTCACATGAAGTAGCTTTAAGAACCCGATGTATGAAATCTCTATAAGAACAGGGGATCGGGCAACATTGTTTCATACCTACTTGGACGGCTCATTAAGAGGATCTTGAGTCATATTGGGCCCATTGAGTTTGACTCTAAGAACTCGGCTCGTTAAGGCTCGTAAGCAGGTCGACCCGTTTGATGCGACTTGTTAAGAGAATCATGAGCAAGCTTGATATAGACGAGTTCGAGTCCGAACAAGCATTGCAGAGCTCGAACCTTATCGAGACCATGTTTTCTTATCGAATTCGAGTCTGAGTTGGGGTCGATTCGACTCGTTGAGCTCGATAGACATACCTAGTAGTAAATTCAAAATCCAAACCCGTCCAAAAGTAAATGGAACATGTTTCAGTCCTCAAACGGGACAACTTCGTAGTCGAGTACCCGAAAGACTCAGATTGACCCCTATTGAAGACCAACAATAAGGGGAATGGCATGAGTTTTCCAGTAAACCCAATCTTAGCTCCGTAAAGGGGACCGGAATGGTGGACAACAATGGATTGCAACTCGTGTTCTTGTGAGGGATTGGAGCTTCGCTCTGGTCACCGCGTATGGTCTGAGGGGATTAGGTTGTGGGATATAGATGGGAGATGGAGAGAGCAAGAAGGTGAATGGTGATCGTGATGAGTCGAAGGTGGAAGTATGTTTGATATCGAAACAGGTGTGATCTCAGAATGAAATCATATGTAATGAATGTGGAACCCCTCTGAGGGGTATCGCATCCAGGAACTTGCCTCTCTAGAGCCCAAGCTACATCGAGCATCCAGAACCCCATCGATGGGTCTTGGACAATCTTGAGGCCACCATAAGCTGCAGATCTGCTGTAGCAACACATAGAAAACTCCAGCAGCAAGGCTTGGATCGTAAGGGATCAGCGAACGAGGGAAGAACACTCCGGTGTTCTTCCCTGTTCTTGGGGAGTGAAGCCTAGCCGTCCGATGGAGCTTAGGCTCCAGTTTGTATAGCATCCGTTGGATGGAGATATGCCAGTTCCGTCGGATCTCATGGGAGATCTAATCCTACGCATCCATCCGCAAAGGGATATGCAGCATCACGCTCAACCGTTCGATCACTTCAAGTCAGCTACGTGGTAAGGGGAGCGTCGCCCGATGAAGCGCTTTTAAAGGATAATTTGCATGTCCCCCCCCCCCCCCCCCCCCCCCCTCATCTTCAGACTTCTAGTTATTGCAGTTGGGTCATGTGCTAACTCACCTTTAGGGATGCAAACAATCGGATACGGATATGGATATAGGTATTATCGTATCCTTATTCGTTTTTTAATACGAATACGGATGCGGATACGGATATTGACGGATATTAAAACTATCTTATCATATCCTTAAAAAACGGATACTGATCGCACATGAGTTATTTTAGAAATACTCTATAGAAACAACTTAAATATATAAGAATTGGATAGAAAACACAGTTTATTAAATTACTAAATGTGTTTGTATCATAAAAATTATATAAATATGGTACAATGAGGTAGAGAATTATGTTATACTGTGTTAAAAAAATATATGACTATATTAATATAATTAATATACGAAAACGGATATACATATACGAATGCGAATGTTTGCGGATATCATAATGATATCCATATCCGTATCCCTTTTAAAACGGATACGGATACGGATGTCAAAATCTTTATAAAACGGATACGGTGACGGATCGGATACGGATATATCTGTAACCGTTTGCATCCCTACTCACCTTACGTGAATCCACACGTGAAGCGGTGCTTTTTTTGCATATTTACCCTTGCAGGTTTAGGTATTTAGGATTAGTACTATAATTTGTAATATAAGTGTTATATTTTGGGTATATTTTACACACTGACCCGACTTTTATTTTTATTGCAAAAATATGCCTTCTATGCTTGTAATTATTTCTTTGTAATTAACTTCAATGACTAGGGTTTCAACCCCACCCTCCCCCCTTAACTAGTGAAAAAAACCACGATTTCACTCCATCCCAAAGGTCAATGACGAACGGTATGACCAATGTTCAGGAAGGCGATATGCGGTATTCAGTCGGAGGGGTCACTGAATAGAGAGTATGCGGTATGCGGGAGAGTATGCGGCGAGTATGCGGTTTTATGCGGTTTGGTATTTTTTATTATTAAAAATATAAATAAATTTTTAATATCATGTTAATATCCTCTAAATATTATATTCTTGATTATAAAATAAAGAATTGAAGGTATAAAGAACAAAACTATTGGGATAATAGAGTCAAGTGAGCAAAAACATCAATTGAAAGAGCATTAAGTCGGATGCCCGAACTTACTCTAAGGTTTTAAAAAAAGTTTATTTGAAAATCGGCCGCATATACGGTATACTCGGCCGAGTATGCGGCCTGACCCGCCTAGATGCCGATTTGACAATACTCGGTGCGCCAAGTCTACTGAATACGAGTATACGGCCGAGTATGCGGTATACTCGGCCGATTTCCTGAACACTAGGTATGACCCCACTGAACTTCGAGAACACCTCGTAGATCCTTCCCGCCAAGCTGCAAAGCACACATCACCCTCCCTCATAGATCCTCAGCACCCACTTCGTAAGAACATTGTTCATATCAGGAAAGCCAAAACTCGACCAGGACTTGTAAGCCTTACGAACGTAGATGAGGATGGTTTTATGGAAACAAAGGTAGCAATAATTATTGCAAGCAAATCTATCCTTGCGGGATTCATAGAGAGGAGCCGTCCCCAATAGCCAAAGCGGGAATAAATAATATATACCATTAGAAAAAACAGCAAAATGCAAGCAACCATCAAAGAAACGAGGTTGATATGGGCAATAGATGATACACCATCATAAACGAGAGATACTGGCTTGCAGCTTGCATATATTTCCTAAATTTATAGGCATCCTCCTGATCACTCAATGAAGCATGATCTTACGAGAGAGGAAATAATATATTGCATTCATTCTAGGAGCTGATAAGAATTTGGAACAGAAGAACCGCTCCACAATCTTTAAGGTAACAACAACTACACCGGCGACGGAAGAAGATGAACCTCGTTTGGAAATCCCCCGCGAGTGGCAAAGAAGGAAGAAGCACCTCAGGCGTTGGTGCGGCCCCCGCAGAATCCGAGCGGCATAAGAGGAAGGCCCGCGTGCGACGCCGTTCTCTCCTCCTCTCCGTCTCTCTCGCAGTGGTTTTTGCGAGGTAGGGGAAGGCGGCGAGGGTTTGTGGGGAGAGGGAATATGAGGCGGGCGTTTTTGGGGGAAAGGGGTTTTTTGGGCGAGGGTTTCTCCGTCTCGCGGTGGGTTTTCGCGAGGTAGGAGAAGGCGGATACATGTTTCATTAAACATATCGTTAATACATGTTTCATTAATGCATGTATTTTAATATAATGCATAATAATACATGAATTTTTATCATTTACAATAATAAATGAATGGTTATGAATCAAAATAATCTATGTATTTTTTATATAATTCATAATATTACAAGTAACAATTATTATTAATCATTTATAATACGTGAATTTTCATGATAATATGTATTATGATAAGGACGTTTATTTTTATAACTAAAATATACTACAACAATGCTATCAAAATAGTTCCATGGTGTATTTCATAGTTCATAAAAATAAATGTATTTTAGAGTTTTTTATGAATCGTTATAACATATGTAATAAGTGTTCTATGATGAATAGTAATTCATATATTCATATGAGCATATATTGCAATATAACTGAAAGATTTTAGCATTTTCTTTCTTTACAATGTATTTTATGATTTTTATATTATTTTTAAGTATTATAAACACATGAATAATCCATTTTCATATTATTTTTATATAATATTAATTTCCAATATGTATTTTCTAATAAGTTTTATAAAAATATTTTTTAAATATATTTAACGATTTTTTAAAAACAAGATTCATATTTATGGTAGATTTTTAAATAATGTTGAATGTATGAATATTTTTGTGGATTGCATAGGAAGCAAAAAAGTATATTCATAGTGCGAAATTATTTAAAGAGTTTCTACAACATGCAATTTTCACGCTGGTAGTGTGTGAAAGTAAAGACCTTTTATGCGAACATGAATTTTTGGGCCGAGTTGGATTTGAAGATATATTGTCAATCAATTTACTGCATATTCCCATTAAATGTCCAAATATCAACCCCATAAGAACTAATTCTAAAATTATTGAGAAGTTAATAAGTTAGCATATTTTTAAAAAAATTAGTGAATAATAACTCATTCATTCTCATAAAATAGAAACACATTTGACAATTGAAGTATTAAAAACCAACACCTTAATATCTATAATCCATTATTTTAGATTTTTTATAGAACTCTTTTGAAAAACCTATGCTAAAAATATTGAGATAAGTTATTTAAAATCTTACTTATTAATATTAAAGATCTACACTAATAAGCAGATAAACAGATATATGCCTGCAGCGAAGTGCGGGGTATTTTTCCTAGTTTATTCACTATTTATAAATAAAAATCCAAAAAATATACACTTTCAAAATTTTCAAAAAGAATAGAGAATATATATTAGTATATGTTATACATTCAAACGAAAAATCACAAAAACTAAAAAAATAAAATACTGAAAAACAAAAAACCCAAAAAAATATAAAAATCCATAAAATACAATAAAATAGTTTTTGTTCTCTATTTTTCTGTATATTATAGTATATATTATAGTATATATTTTATGTGTGTGGATTGGTTTGCCGAGTACCTGGATCCTAGGGGCGTCACAGAATGGTATCAGAGCCGTGGTACTCCATTCCATTTCACACATATGATTCCTCATTGGTATTCGAATACTGGATAGTGTAAAAGTCTTCTGACCCAACACGAGTCCACAGGAGAATAACATGTTTACATCCATGTCCATATGTCTCTCTTAAATCAAGCAACACATCTAATGGTGGGATCGAGTGCATCTCCACCTTGAGGGCACACCAATTTCTCAATTAAGGTTGTGTAGGCTACCTCGCCTATGTAGTATACTCAACAACACATGACCAGATGATAGAGGATGTTAGACTTGTGTGGGAGTTTCCTGATGTGTTTTCAGATGAACTACCCGGATTACCACTAGTACAGGAGATAGAGTTCGAGATTATGCCGCTCAGCCGATATCTATCCCTCCATATCGATTGACAGTAGCTGAGCTCAAGGATCTCAAAGTACAGTTGCAGGAGTTGGTGGAGAAGAGATTCATCCACCCCAGTACCTCTTCTTGAAGGAGGATGGATCCTTGAGGCTATGCATAGACCACAAGTAACTGAACAAGAGAACAGTTACCCATTCCCACAGATTGATGATCCCTTTGGGTGCAGCAATATTCTCTAAGATTGATCTACAATCAGGATATCACCAGTTGAGTATCAAAGAGGCCAACATGATGAAGTCTGTATTTCGCACTAGATATGGCCACTATGAGTTCTTGGTTATGCCTTTCAGACTCACGAATGCACCTGATGTATTCTGATAAACCGCCCCCGCACCCTTGTTAATTCGGTCAGATTAATGTCCAAATTAATTAGATGTCGTTCGTTGCAGTCGGATACGAGAGAGAATATCAAAAACCACTTTAATTAGATTCGATTTAATTTCAAGCGGCAGATTTTTTTACTTGGTGAAGTTCAAGGTCGAACACAGGGAGGCATCTGTCTCCTTAGGTAGATTCGAAGCAAATTTCTAAGGTTCGATTTTCAGAGGAGATATTTTTGGTCTTTTTCGGTTTTTTTATGCAATACACATGCAAAATCAGGCCAAATTAAATGTTAATTTAGAAAGATGGTTAAATTAATTCCAAAAATTATGAAACTTGGCCAGATGATGAAATGGGATGAAATTAAGCTACCCTAATTTTTTTAGAATTTTCTGATGCACGGATAATAAAATATGCAGACTTTAGTGAAAATGACTAAACCAACTTTAATAATTACCAAATGATGATATTTCTCAAAAACAAAATTAATTAAAATAGGTCTAAGTAAGAGCTATCCAAATCAACTTGAATTCCGTTAAAACACTTCACGGTTGAATAACTAAAAATCAATTAAGGTTTTCACTAAATGATTTTTCTAGGACAAACTACACGTGCAAATGGGATGATTTTTGCATATGTTGTAGCATAGACTTAGATCTACCAATGACGATTTTTCAGAGATTTTTCGATAAGCAGACAATGCGCAATAAATTAATCAATTAACATGGGCAAAATATTGCAATTTTCACCAAGTTAATTTCCATAAATATTATGCAAATCAGAAAAATACAAATAAGTGCTAAAATGATAGAGCAAGAGTTATGCTACACAATGCAACTTTTGGAATTAAAAATGGATAACAAAATGATGACAAAATAAACGTGCAAATGCAGGGGTATAAATGAAATACATAATGAGAAATATGAACTCAAATGGAGAACAGGGACTTACATGCAATTTCCAGAAATTTGAAATTTTTTAAAAACTTGCAAAGGGGTGCAAGTGTCCCCTTTGCAAATTCCCACTTTTTTATTGTGCGATAGATCTCCCATGTTCTTGGAGATGAAACAGAGGAGCCTTTGAGATGATGGAGCTTCACGGGTAGGCGGATGGAGTGGAGCTCGATAGCGGCGCGCGGACGGCGAGGAGGTGGCGGCGGCGGACGGAGCTCGGAGTTGTGACGAGGAGGTGGCCGGCTGATGATCAGCTTCACCTCCGTCGACACACGACAGGAGGTGAAGCGGGGCCTGCGTGCGGGATGGCCCCGGCGTGCGTTGGACAAGGCGCACCGCGCGGTCACGCGAGGGGAACAAGGGCGGCGCGCGAGGCACTGGGGCGAGGGGCCGCTGGCGCGACGACGCGTGGCCGAGGGCGGTGCGCTGGTGGGCCGCGCTCCCGCTGGGATGTGGGGGCGGCGGCTGAAGGTGGTCGGCGCGGGGCTGGAGCGGATGGGCCGCGCTCCTGGGCGGCGTCGAGGGGCGGCCAAGCTGGGCTGAGGCGGGATGGCCGCGGCGTGCGGGGACGGCTGGCCAGCGGCGGCGTTGGACGAGGCGCACCGCGCGGTCGCGCTAGGGGCACAAGGGCGGCGCGCGAGGCACCGGGGCGAGGGGTCGCTGGCGCGACGACGCGTGGCCGAGGGCGGTGTGCTGGTGGGCCGCGCGCCCGCTGGGATATGGGGGCGACGGCTGAAGGTGGTCGGCTCGGGCACTCCAGGAGCAGTGGGGGGCATGGCCGGCTGCTGGGGCTGGCGTGGAGGCGGCGTTGGCGGCCGCCAGGAGGCGGAGGCCGGGTACTGGTGTGCTGCGTCCAGGTGAGGGCAGCGGGGCTGATGTGGCCTGTTCTTTTTTTTCTTTCTTTTTGTTTTTGTATTGTTTTTTTTTGTATATTTTTTTGTAAACAGCAAATAAAATGTGAAAAAGGTGGTGATGTTTGTGTTGTGATTGTGATGATGTAATGTGGTGATGAAAATATGATGTTTGTGAATGTGGTGTTTGATGAAAATGGGCACTATGATGATGGTGATGATGGTTTTTGTGTGGTGGTTTGTGGATGAAACAATAACAAAAAAAATGGTGAGATAAACAAAAATAAAAAGATAAGATAGAAGATACTTACCTGCGGTTCGCCGAAAGTGGAGCCGCGTCGTGTGGCTTCCGTCGTGGCCTCGAGGAGATGGCGGTCTCCGAAGCTAGGGAGCGGTTTTGGAGAAACTGCTGCTACATGGGCGGTGCTCCACGGATCTCACCTAAGCCTTGTCGTCGCTCAACCTACTGCGCCAAAGCTGTCACCAATGACACATTAAAGGGGGCTCAGGGCTCTCTTTCTCTCAAGAACGGTGGATGATGAACAATGGAGAAGATGAGGTGAATATAAAGAGGAGGGGGAAGTTAGAAAATAGGTGGAGAAAGTGGAGAAGATGGGGAGTTATTGGCTTGGAGTGGGGAGTAAGAAAATGGAGAAGAGGTAAAAGGGGGATATAATAATAATAGAATAATAATATAAAATAAGTAGGCTACTAAAAATAACAATAATTAAAATAATAATAATAACATAATAAAATCCGAAAATAATAAAAAAATAAATCCGAAAATCAAAAATTGGGGTGACATGTGGCGACTCCAGGAACTGCCACATGTCGCTTCCAGAAAATTCAAAGATTAAATGTAAAGAAAATCAAAAGGAAATAACAAAAGGGATTAAATCAAAAAGTGATCAACACGAAGTTGTTCGTATCGATGAGATCTACAACTTTCGTGAAGAGCCGAAAATCAAAGGAAATCATCTGTACAAAAATGTATTTTTGGGTGGTACCTTATAGATATAAAATATCGCATTTTATCTTTTGTAATTTTTTGTCATTTTTAAAAGAGAGAAAAATTAAAATAAAAATAGAGAAAATATGAAAAGATTATTTATAACTTAATCTAATTTTTTTTTAGATTTTTAATAATGAAGAAAATAAAAAGATAAAATACAGGGGTAAAACGGTCATTGTATACAATGTACAAAAAGGGCCCAAAACCCAAGTTTTGCATACGAGCTCTGATTTTAGTGAAATTGGTCTTGTTTCGAAGGTCTCTGAATGTATATTACTTTAAAAGTGAGTAGACCTAATTCGGAGGTTGTATGAGAGGGATATGTGCATTTTAAGGTTCATGGTCTCAAACTTGAATTGGGGTTTTATTGGTCAATTTTACAAGTTAGTATTTTTTTGATATTTTTCTTTGATTAATGTTTGTCATATATACACAATAGAGTTGGTTTTATTAGATTGGAAGTTAGTATAAAATATATACAAATAAGGTATTTTATCTAATATATAGGTGAATATTTACAAGTGAAATTGGCTTCTTATTTTATGCAAATATGAGTGCTAAAATGTAAATGTTATCAATACATGCATGAATGCTAATTGTACAATATAAGTAGAAATATGCCTCTAATTACTCGGGAACAAAGCTCTATTTTCAACTTTTAGAGTGATGAATTGCAGATTCATCATATTCACGGATTTGATGAGCCGAGTTTTCCTTCTGCATGTGGAAATGTCCGTGATCATATTCATTGATGATGTTCTAGTCTACTCCCATGATGAATAGGAGCACGAGTCCCATCTTTACACCGTGTTAGAGACATCTCATGAGCACCACTACTTATATGCCAAGTATAGAAAGTGCGAGTTTTGGCTTTCTGAGGTGGCATTTCTTGGCCATGTGATTTTATGAGTGGGGGTGTCAATTGTCTCCGCCAAGATAGAGACTGTGGTGTCTTGGGAGCGGCCCAAGATGGTTATAGTGATCCGCAGTTTCCTTGACCTCATCGAGTACTATAGGAGATTTGTTAAAGGGTTCTCCCAGTTTGCCTACCCGTCACCTGACTGACGCAGAAAGAGATGCCATTTGTCTAGAGTGACAAATGTGAGTTGAGCTTCCGTACGCTCAAGGAGCGATTATCTTCTGCACCTATCCTCACCCTTCTTTCTGGTATGCTGGACTTTATTGTGTACACAGATGCTTCCATGGAGGATTTGGGTGCAGTGTTTATGCAACGTGGGCATGTTGTGACGTACGTGTCACGACAGCTGAAGAACTATGAACGGAACTACCCCCACTCATGACTTGAAGTTGGCAACCGTAGTCTTTGCATTAAAGATGTGGCATAACTATTTGTATGGGGTGACATTTAAGATTTTTACAGACCACAAGAGTCTCAAATACATTTTTTATCAGAAGGAATTGAATATGAGGCAAAGGCGGTGGATGGAACTGCTGAAAGATTATGATTGTACCATCTCCTACCATCCTGGTAAGGGGAATGTGGTAGCATGCGCCTTGAGTAGGCGGCCATATACTGAAGATTCGACAACATTGTTGCAGACTTGGGATATACTCACTACACTTTGTGAGTGGCATCGATTTGAGAGTACATCTGATGTAGTGACTATGCCAACAAAGTATAATAGCTTATGACACAAGATCATCCAAGGGAATCATACAGATCAGAGGATCCATAACTTGTACCACAGCCCCCCTTGCTTCCCGGTGTGGAAATGGGAGAGCATTTTCATGGATTTTGTCACATCATTGCCGTGCACCCTTGAAGGGCATGATGCGATATGGGTCATCATTGATCGATTGACCAAGTCTACCCATTTCATTTCAGTCAACATGACACATACACCAATACAGTTAGCCAAGTTATACGTTCAACACATCATTCGGTTGCATGCGATACCCAAGGAAGTAGTGTCAGATAGATTTTCCAGTTTCACATCACACTACTGGAGAGAATTTATGAGAGCCTTGAGGACCGAACCACGCATGAGATCAACATACCATCCACAGACAGATAGGCAGTGTGAGAGGACCATTCAGACATTGAAGAACTTGTTGTGGGCTTGTGCGGTTGAGTAGAAGGGATCCTGGAGGGATCACCTTCCGCTAGTCGAGTTCATGTACAATAATAGCTACCACACCAGTATAGGCATGGCACCATTTGAGGCATTTGTACGGGAGGCGGTGCATCATTCCTTTGTGTCGACAGCAGGTGCATGACAACACCATATTCACTCTGCATATCATTGAGGAGACCTTCAGGGTGGTAGAGACTGGTACGAGGAAATTGCTGACCGCGAAGAACCGTCAGAAGAGTTATACCGACCAGCGGCGTAAAGACCTTGAGTTTCAGGTCGGGGACTTCATGTTCTTACGTGTGTCCCCAATGAGGGGCGTACAATATTTCGGTGTAAAGAGTAAGCTAGCACCGCATTTGTGGGACCATTCGAGATTTTGGTTCGCGTTGGGAAAGTGGCCTATAGGGTGGCCCTTCCCCCGCACCTCGAGGGAGTCCACGACATGTTTCACGTGTCAAATCTGTGGAAGTACATCCGAGATCCCCAACACGTGATCAGCTATGAGGACTCGACTTGGAGCCAAACCTCTCCTTCCCAGAAGAGCCGACACAGATTTTTGACCACACGGTCAAGAGGCTGAGGTGGAAGGAGATCCCTTCGTTCAATGTCTTGCGGTGAAGTCAAGACGTCGAAGAGGCGACATGGAAACCTGAGATGGACATGAGGGAGAAATACCCTCATCTGTTCACAGGTATGGAATTGAAAACATAGCCAAGTTCCATTTGAGATCTTATGGGTTTTGCTCTCTTTGAGAATTTTATGGGCTCATTTCTCCGTGAGACTTGGATGACATTAGACTCGGGTGTTGAAATCAATTAGAATCATCTTAAGTCTCGAGGACGAGACTTCCTTTGAGATTTTTATGATGTAAAAACCTCGAAAACTAAACATGGACAAAAATGCAAATCTTAACTGAGTCTGGGCTTAATTACAAAATCTGTACTTTTTCAGTGAAAAAAATTGAAGGAATCCATTGTGTAGTGCTCGTCGAGATCTTTTCAACGAGTCCAAGAACGCGAAAATCCGAGTTCGGGAGCCCGAGTTATGGTCAATTTAGCGAGCTGGGGTCAGGGTCCATTTCAGACCCGAACCAAGATCCGAAGCTAAATACCCCTTCCTATAAAAACCCCCAAATGAGACCTTCTTGCCCTAGAAACGCCGGAACATGATATCCAGCCCCTTCCTCCTCCCTCCACCTCCCCGGAGCACTACCGGAGCATGCCGGATCGACGATCCGAAGCCTACCTTGCGTGGAGGAGCTAGAGGTCACTCTTGTGTGCCATTATGCGTCATCATCGGAGCACCGTTTGCGTCGTTTCTTCACGGACGGGGTTGCCGAGGAATCGAGTTCTTGAGGTACGATGTGTTCTCCTCTTGCTGCGGCTTCCACATGGCTTTGACATATACATATTGTCTTGTTAGAGCCCTTGCAATGTCGGTGGCATAGGTTATGTTGTGAGTTGGTCTAGAAAATCAAATTTTGCCAAATACCAAACAAATTGAGAAGATCGTGTGTTCTTTTTCCCTCCACCTGCTGTGCATAATACCTCACCACGTCAATACAAACTGGTTGTTGTTACTTGGTGATTCAAATGGCCGGAGTGAGTGGTAAATGGGGATGTGCCATAACCACTATTAGCCCCAATCCGTAAGGGAATATTTATTAGGATTTTTGGTGCTCATGGTTATCATGATTTGTAGCCACTGGGAATTTACAAGATAAATTCTACAGTCTCTGCTACTCCCCTATCACTGTCAGGGGTCTAAAGAAATGATCTCTTTCACATTTAGTTTTACCTTGCAATAAATAATGAGATGACACTCTCTTACTCTGTTAGTGAGAACTAATACTAAGGTTGGTACCATTTTCCATTATTCCCTGCTACTCTACTAGTCAGTGACGAAAGTTCAAAGATATGTCCTCTGCTGCTACGAACAGCAAAAGTAAAAATTCCATATTCTTCTGAAGCCAATAGAAGATGCATGCCTGTCCATTGAAATGTTGAAACAGGAGAGATCAATGCTTTGCTATAACTTAGCTGATCCCAACAACCTTACTAGACAGCTTTGTTCTGTGTGACTATTATCACACATCACTTTGAGGGGATTGTTAGAAGGACATATAACATCATCAGGGACTTGTATGTGAATATTGAAGATGTTTCTAGATTCTTACTGCAATTATATTAACCCTAAGACATAAACTTACAATGAAGACCTCTAAAGAATCCCAATGCAAGAATGGGGATTTCCTCTATACAATTCCAAGGAACATATGAAAGTGAATAAAGAGATGGATAATTCATTTTCGGAAAGGATAACAAAAATCTTGATTATAATTTCAGTATTACACTATTATACCTAGGTGTGCAATTAGATGTATAATATTTTACGGGGGGACAGATAAATATGGTCCAGTAAGGCATTTACAAAAAAAAATGTGAGATATTGCAAACCAATGCCAATGGCATGCAAATTGGTAGGATTGGGCCACTGGGTGAATGACAGTAAAGGTAAGACAGAGATGTGGCTTAAATTGAGTGTCCTCCTTGGAAAATATGTATGTAATTATTAGTCAAGGTTAGTAGCAACTCACGTATTTGGATGTTTGGCTTTTTGAGAATGCACTATTTTGTTTCTGCCTGCACTCTCGTGGAATCGAATTAACACCTGTAGAGTTGTCATGAGATTGCTTAAATGTGTTTTTTTGCTAATAGGAAGCAAGTATATGAAAAACACTAGTGATCCCACATACATATCCACGTCTTCTTGGATCTCATCATCCACTGCATGACAGTAGGAAGAGTGTGCGAGTAATACTTATATCAAATGGTGCTCATAAGGTGATTACCCATCCATAACACCAGAGTGCTCAGTGCAATGTCGTTGAGCTGAACTGCATATTAAAATGGGCCCCTGCTTACGAACAAGCAGCAAACAACAAGACCCAAATAGCATCCACAGGTCATCCTTAAGGAGATGGTTCCACACCCCCACCTAAAAGTTCTGGAAGGGTTCAAGGATCTATGTTCGTAAAGGTAACAACCTTATAAAGAAGTCAACTGAATTGGCACTCGTACCTCAGAGGATTGCTGCTCATGTTATTTCAAATAAATGAAGTGGGCAAAAATACATACTACAACAATTATTCTTACAAATACTGAGTGGTCCCGGGTAGAAGCCTAATTGACCGCGATCCCAACTGCTACTGTAGCTGCGATGGTTGGGGGACATGTTGCTTGGCACACCGAGGTGCTGATCTGACGGTGTTGGCCTCGGCACTTGCGTGCTTTAGCCCGGTGCTCGAGCGCGGGCCAAGTAGTCATGGTTGGTCGGCTAGTGCTTCGCTTGTCACTTAGAGTTAACACTCGTGTATAGGCCAATGTAGGCCACATTGGTCGGTATTCCGAGTGGGAGCGTTAAGAGGAGAGTTTCGGAAAAAAATGTGGTTAATGAAGTTGGAAATGGGACGTGAATCTGCTGTGCATAAGGAAGATTGGGCTAGTCGTGAAGATTCACGGGTTGGAACCTAGATTGTGAATCGGAAGTATCAATTGTGAAGTAGAGCTAAGTGGGCGTGTTGGGAACTTAGTTAGGATGCACTGTACCCCACCGCATGCCTACGGAGGCACCCCAACCCTAAGGTTTTCTCTTTTGCCTTAGAGTCATAGTGTGAGATCTTACCTAGATCAAGACCACAGACTATCCACGAAGCTTGGTTACTCATATCCATATCTAATAACCATAATAAAAATGTGATTCTTGTGAGATTCGGTTACCTAGTTTCTTTCTCTTTTGCACACATTTAAATTATATCCTACTTGTTGTTGTATAGTTTTATCTAATTCGTATTGGGCAACTTTGCTCATAACGTACCTACGTGTGGATCCGCAGGTCCTCAACAGTGAGCAGTTTGGAGACATCACTTTTAGTGCAGCTTCACTACACTTCTTGTAGCATAGTTGGTAGTAGTTTTACCGTCTTCTTTACTTGTAGTTTCTTTTTAAGAGACATGGCATGTAATGTATAATTATGGACATTTATATTTATTCTTACATGTAATTTTTTGTGGACATGGAAATGGATAATAGATTGTAATGGAATTGGTGAATGGAAATACACGTGCTTGTCAATAGGTTGAATGCAATGAGAAGCACACAAAAAAAATTATTTCCTTTGCACGTTGCTATTTTCTCCTGCTTTTGTGATTGTCAAATATTCGAATGTGGAATTCTGTGCGTGGATTGGTTTACCGAGTACCTGGATCCTAGGGGCGTCACACATATATTTAAATTATAACCCATATATATACTATATATACTTAATAATACCAATTGCTAATTAATATTATAATTATTACCTATAAATATATTGTATATTTAAAACTTTTGAAAAACAAACCTTTATATTTACTTATATATACATTTATAATATATCTTATATATTTTTATAATATCTATATTATTACCATATATACATATATATTATTCTTTAAAATAAAAAGAAACCAAAATTATAAAAAAAATTAAAAAAAATAAAATTAAATTAAAATACATAAAAAACTACAATACAATTAAAAATCTAATAAAAATTAAATATATTTAAAAACCTACAAAAAATCAAAAGGCAAAAAAAGTAAAAAAAATAATTGTTGTTGATTTTTATTAATTAATAATAATTATATCTATCCGTAGTTTGCTCCCATTAGTTCGACTGCTACTACTTTGTCACTATACACATTGTAAGGTATAATAAATTTCACCCCACATTTATTTATTATTTTATTATATATCATGGGTTGGTTGTTGATCTAGTTGATTGTTTGAATACCGAGAATCATGAGAGTTGTCGCTACAACGATTGTCGGATCCGACTTGTCGACCACCGCATGTCATCCAAGACCGGATGCTAGGTACCTCATACTTCTTTTTTGTCAGTCACACCTCAAGTGCTTCTAACAATGGCAGGGAAGAAGGGATGAGCACACGCATGCACTCCCCGCTCTGCCCTGTCTTCAGCTAGGGCTCAGGAGATTCAATTTAGATCTCGGATCTCGATAATTTTGCTACAGGTTTTATTCTGGGAGTCAAAGAAATCAATCTTACATATTTATAATGGTTAGACCGCCACAAGAATTTGACTTGACCCAACGGTTTGGGCTTGGTCGTTGTTTCGGAATCCGAAGAAGTGCCCATTAAGGGTCATTTTCAGAAGTCGAAAGGTGCGCGCTAGGTCTACTTCTATCTATCCTCTGACGTCATTTTCTTCTCTCGCAAGAAAACTCTCATAGACATCTATGGACGGTTTATTATAGGGACACATCAGTGATCTCTGTTCTAATCTCTTTTCTATCTTGTTTGCTACAATTTATTTATTACTTTTTCCTGGATCTTGTCATAAAATTATGTACCAATATTTTATTGGTTTCTGAATGCATATTGTAATTGTTATATGAATTGGAAATGCATGATTATAATCGTGTTAATGTGTAATGCATTGATGTGTATTAATCTTGAAAATTATCATTTAATGTAATACCTTAGTGATCATGTTTACAACAGCTATCCATTAATTATTGACACTATGTGATTGATCGATGTTGATGGGACAAGTTATAATAAAGAAAGCTTATCCAACCTCTACTTTATCAAGTTTTTTTCAATGTATTTTTTTTACAATTGCATCTATCTTTGAAATGAATTGACGGTTAAATCAAACCAATACGCTGATCGGAATGATCGAGTCGAGTCGCATAATCGAGCAATTTACACAGTAATGAATATGGATGCAAACAGACGGATACAGATACAAGTAGTATTGTATTCTTATCCGTTTTTTAATACAAATACGGATGTAGATACGGATATTGACGGATATTAAAAAATATCTTACCATATTCTTAAAAAACGGACATGAATGTAAAACGGATATTAATCGCATAGGAGTAATGTTAGAAATACTCTATTGAATCGACTTAAATATATAGGATTTGGATTGAAAACACATGATATACATTTACTAAATGTGTTTGTATCATAAAATTATACAAATATGATAAAAGAATGTTTGGATTACGCTATATAGGATTAAATATAGATCTATAACTATATTTATATACGAAAACAGATATACATATATGGATACATATGTCTGTGGACATCAAAATGATATCCATATCTATATCCATTTTAAAACAGATACGAATATAGATGTCAAAATCTCCATAAAACAGATACGATAACGGATCGAATACGGATATATCCATAACCGTTTGCATCTCTAATAATGACGAGCTTATCATAGATAATGAATACTTTGAAAACCATTACTGCAACTTCCCATGTTATATAAAGAATATTATCCGATGGTAAAAGCCATTTACATATCTTGAAGAAATACACGAGTAACGTACTTGTTGCTATACAGTTACCGATGAATAACATGTATACTTGACCCTATATGGTCACCGATGTTTACATAACACAATCATAAATACGGTGGTGATATAGTTGTAGTGTTACACTAAATTACAAATATATCCCTTGGATCAATAAATTTTTTTACGAAGAAAAAGGATGCATAGTCGCAAAGGCAAGCACCTAAAAACTTTATATCCACATGTTAATGGATCGACAAAGTTAAGCATGTATGGGACCTAAATCCTAGAAACTTATCAAGGCGAAACAATTGTACTATGCAACCCAAAAGTTTATTAGTTCTAGCACCATCTTGCCTTCCAACCAAGACAATAGTGCATTACGCTCGATCTGACTCAACTCGGGAAAGCCTCGCCCTGATCTGCCAAACTTTCACGAGCTTCGGCCCGCATCGAAGCTTGAATCTTTTATGATTACAAGGACCAGGACCTGGTCCTAGCCCACTGGGTCGAGCTCAATTTCAACCCGCATGTTTTTTACTTTCTTAAACAATGAACAAAGACGTTTGGGGTATAATGTTAACATAATTCTCCTTCGAATTGCTATAGTCCATGTACTATAATTCATCCTGCATCTAAGTTAGGATATGATGTTTATAACATATTTTGGAGGTACTTGTAAAAAAACATCATATCAATGTTGAAGGACATATAGTTCTTGTCCATATGTAAAAAAAATAAATAAAAAGAATTATACTTTTATTTGAACAATATGTAATTAATAAATATATTAATATTCTTTATCTAATTTACTACAAAGACAGCTAAATTTCTAACGTGAATAAGGTGGAGTTATCTTATTCTACAAGATTTAATGCTAACAGTTATCATGATTCATGAGCAAGAATTTCTATTATCAATCGAGACCAACCTTTCAAAATCAATATAATATGATATAAGAGTGATCCCAAATTTCCAATAATCTTCCCTTGCTCACTTTTATGGATGGGAGTAGCCATAAATTGCTTGCCCATTTTATTTTCCCACGTAGGATTGCTAATTGAACTAAACATGTCCGTATTCGATTATAGTTCATTCTATAATAGTTCAAAAAATGTTCGTCCAACGAACTGAATATGAACATCAAATTTTAGTTCATACCTTAACGAACCGAACATTAACATAACATATGTTCGTTCAATAAAGTTCGAGTTCGATATGTATATGTGAGTGTATTTGTATGTGTAACTCCGTATTTTACACACATGATAAATTTCAAGGCTAAAAAAATATTTATTGGATTTTGTACTACTTTAATTTGAATAATTTCTTATTTTTATTGCTTATCACACCATATTATCAAACTCCAGTTTTGAACTTGTTCATATAAACAAGTTTAGCTAGGTTAAATTGTTAACGAACTATTATCGAACCGAACTGGAACATTCATTTTTTAAACGAACTCGAACTCGAATATATCATATCAAATATTTATTGAACCGGGCTCGAAGTCGAACCTTCAAACTTCATTATCAAACTGAACTCGAACATAAGTTCTTTCATTACAATTCAGTTCGATTAGCAGCCCTACTCCCATGTAAAATCAACTTGCCCAATTAAAAAAATATGTCATCGTTATCTACTTTTTCCACCCTTTCCATAAATTATAGATCTAAATTTCGATTGGATGTAGTGATTTCAATTTTCAATTCTTACATGCATGCAAGCTCCGGCTGCACTACAAGGAAAATAAGTTGTGGCTACAGAACTATGGCCACAGATATGGGGTTTGTGGCGACAGAATTGAGCTCTGGTCATGACACGTCGTGGTCAGTAGCCGTAGCTACAAGTCTCGTCGCGAGAGTTCTCTAGCCACAAATATGTCGTGGCCACTACAAGTAGCCACAGAATTTATCGTGGCCACAACTCTTATATGAAGACTTTGACCACGGATTGTGGCTACCAGAAACTAGTGGCCACGGAATTATCGTGACCACAAGTTTCCGTAGCCACATTCCGTGGCCACAACTCATTTTTCTTGTAGTGCTGGGTTTCAGCGGGCTAATTTCGGTTGGGGCATGATCCGACTCGTGCTTCAATGTTTGCCAATATTAAGACCTAGGTCCGACCCATAATTACATAATTACATTGAGCAATGTATCAGACCGATATTAAACTTTTGCGGATCGAATCAAAATCGGATCTGGATCGACCCGACCCGGTGCTCCACCTGGATAGGGAGAACCACGAGCCATGACCGTAACGGGGAATAAATATCATATAAGAGGAGGCTCGATTTCTTTTGTTGTTTGAAAACCAACGGCGCCTCATAGTCAAATCAGAATGGGAGTTATAGATTCGTTTGTTTACATATGAGACATTTGGTTTCATTTAGCTCTCGTCACTGTTTTTATTTACAAATCAAAGTCTCGAATCAAATCCGTGTCAAACAATAGACAAAGAGAAAGAAGGAGAAGCGAGATAGAAGAAAGGATTGTTTTACGAGACAAAAGCGCCCGCGGTTTGTGGAACCTTTGGATCATCATCCAACGATCTCGGTCCAACGGTTTTATTAGAGGATAAGAATCGAAATCGAACGATTTCTTATTATTCTCGTAAAAACCATTACCCACAAGAACAAATGAGTTTAAAGTAAGGTTATTTTGGTCTTCTTATCATTTTTTCTGATATTGAATATTAAATATAACATATACTATTTATTATTAAATAATTAACCTTAATATTTTAAAAGTTTGTAGTAAACAATCTACTCACTGTCATTTTACTGGCCGTGGTTCATATAAGAAATTATTAACTAAATATCTCCTTATAATTTTGAACGATTAGCTCAGCACTAAAGCTTTCGTTATACGATTCGTTGGTAACAATACTTGTGATCAATGTCAATCTAAAGGATTAAAGGGTTTCCCGCGAGACTCAGCCTCACTGCAACCACCGGCTCGTGCAATTGTCTATGGCGGTTTTGACACGAGGTCGAACCGTACTGATCATTCTAATAAATCAATTGTTGTTAAATTTATAGCGATGATATTATTTTTGCAAAATGATTTTCTATGCTTAACGTAGTGAAGAAGAATATCATAGTTGTCACTATATCATTAGCTATGATCCCTATAGCGACGCTTATCTATTACTATTTTTCAAAGTTTTAACTAAGCATTTAAATTTTGAACTAAAAATAGTAAGAATTAGTTAACAATTTGAAATATAGCAATGGGTCCCATTAATGATATAATGACAAATATGATCGATATTCATGTCTAATTTCAAGCAAAAAAAATCATGTCACAACAAATAATATTGTCGTTACATATTTAACAATGGTTGATGTAGTGATGGATTTGAGGGGGAAAAAATGTAACCATAACCACCAATTTTGTTGTAGTAAAATAAATATAGGATGATGTTTCCAAATTAACTACAAGCACATGTTATTGCCGTTTCTCTTAGAATATATGTGGACGTTTGCCTCTTTTATAGTTTTTTACAAACTAGAGGTTTTTTTTAGTTGGAAAGGGAATCATTAAAATTGGTATCTTCCAAAGTTTCTATTTTCAAACTCATATATATGCATGTAATAGAAAATATCGAAGATGTTTAACATATGAGTATCAACTTGTCTCTTTACAATTGAAAACCTTACCTAGTCATCAAGTCAAATGATATATGATTTTCCTGAAGTGTTAATTCCATGGAATTACAACAAAAAGAATTTATGTGTGCAATCATGCACGTGTAGTGAGTATGAAAAGCTACATGGCGATGCCAAGCTAGTGACAAAGTAAGCACGAAAGGCTTCACGGTAATGTGTATCACTTTACTTGGTACAAGCTCTAAGGTCGAACTCAAAGAGGCAGCTTGTGAGTGTAAAAAAAAGCTACATGGTGATGCATGCCACGCTAGTGACAAAGTAAGGGATCCTAGTGATGTATGTTTTTGTGCCTTTTGATATATTTATTTTTATTTGTATGCAATTTTTAGTTTTACTTCCTTTTTAAATTATACTTTTATATTTCCTTTTTTTATAGATAGTTAGTTTACGTATGGAAAGATTATTTATTTCTATAAAAAAGGATTTTTTTTCCACTACATAAACGATACTTTCATATTTAAGTACAAACACAAAAACTATTACAGAGAGATTGATGGGAGACAGGCAACAAGCTGCGCCGCCAATCCCTTTTGAATGGCAAATCCAATTCTTCGAAATACAACATCTATAGATCTGGTAACCATGACATTGTTGTGCATAATTCTTTGGACCCTTTTGAGAAGCTGTACTGCTTTAGTAGCTAAAATACGAAGGTGTCAAAACTAAAAGGAATGAATACATGTTGATTGTCAATACATGCCTTCTCATGCTTAGAAACTTTAGCTGAGGCAGCTTTCTGTGCAACGTGTCCCGCAATAAAATCACTTCTTATCGGACTCACCAATGGAGAAACTTCAGTCAGATCAACACATGCGTGCTTCCCTCCAGCCCATCCAAATATTAAAACATCTATTGGTCTGAGTGTCGATCTCCCCTCTTGAGGATCCGTCAAAAAATTCACAGGTGCTTCTTTCTTTGAAGCAACTCCAGCATGTTTGAGTACATCATAAAGGACATCCCTCACAAAATCATGTCTATATTTAAAATCTAAGAGTTCACGACAATGAAGTGCATGCTCCCCAAAAGCGTCCAAGCATGATTTGTGGCATATTGGGTAAGGCTCATCAGCTGGAAAAAGAGTAATCATAAGACGATACTTGAGGATAGTGCGATACTAAATAGGTGGCATATGCATCCCAAGGCCCTCAATAGGAGTAGCAAGGAGGAAGTCTTGAGCATGGGCTGCCTGTAAACAACGAAAAATTGCTTTTTGCCTAACAGACATTTCAAACTTAATTTCCATTTCTTCCACAATTTTGCTAAAAAGATAAACCGTCAAAGCATTCTAGGCTTTAGGGGGGACGGTATCCTTGTTAGCAAAACATGTAAGATCGAGAGATGGAAGTGCAGTGCGTAGGCCCTCCAAAACGTATAGAAAATCAGAATCCATACCATGTATTCCACTGTCTCATAAAATGTGGTCTTAGAGCACCCATGATTGAGCTCTAGAGGTCACGAAAGTATACAAGGAAGCCTCAAGAGCTGAATGAAAACTGAAACCACCAAGTCCGATGGGTAGTGATGCCACCCGCCATTGAAGGTCGCCAAAGAAAGGGCCTTCACAAACCACGATATCCTCAATAGCTACGCGAAGCCCTTTGTCAAACCACGTAGCAGCTCGTTCCATATATGCAGGTTGGCATGTCCTTAGGTCAAACATGAGCTTGGTCGTGCCCATACAAGACCTTAATAAAAGAAGCTCACTTTGTGGATCCTCCAATTGAGGGAGTAAATGCATTAAGTCAACAGCTTTTGTGGCCCTCATCATAGCCAAGTCTTCAATAAAGTCCTTGTCCCTACTCACTGCACCTCCTAGTAACCTCACTCCCAGTACAGGTCTTCCAATATCCATGGAAAACAACCCTTTGCGGATCTCCTGTCCATCACACGAAGGCCAAAAAAGTTCGGTTTTTTTATATTCAACATAAGCCCCATCTCTGGACCATTGCGATGTATAATGTCAAGCACCTTGGCTACCTCCAAAGTATCCCCGATGATAGTCCCATCATCAGGATAACAAGTATGGAGAAGGAGCTTACAATTATCTCGAATCTCATGAATAAGGGGGTGTAAGGCAAGAGAAAAAAGAAGTGGACCTAAAGGATCACATTGCTGCACTCTGGTAGTTGACCATAAATGATTATCTCCAATATATAATCTGGCTGATTGAGCATATATAAACTCCACCCATGAAGAAATAGATGGGCATCTCCTCCTAACTTCAGAAAGCATCAACGATCTATCTATCATATTGAAGGCATTAGAGAAATCAACTGTAAGCATGGAGAGGAACCCGTCACCATGAAGCTTGCTCAAAAGTCGGTTTGAGCTGTGTAAGATGGCTTCTGCTCCTCCAGATACGCCAACTCCAAATTGAAAGTCATTGAGATACTTAGACATCTCTTTTCCCACCTCCGTCATGGCAACTTTGGATACAACTACAAACTCAGCCAGACTCAATGGACATCTCCCACCTAACCATAGATTAACCACCATGGATATAGCATGTAATAGATCAGTGGCAACTGTTCATCCCTCCCCACAAAGGGCATCTAAGATGTGTTGAGCTCTCAACCCATCTCTGCCACAGGATGTCCCTTTGGGAAAGGATTTGATAGATCGCAAAATAGCATCTGCATCAACTGTAAGTAGAGTTTCTGACATCAAGGTACCTGGCAGGGATTTGGTTTTTAAGTTTGTTCTCAAATATAAACTAAGGTTATAAAATAAAGGGAGAAATGGAGATAAAATATTTTTCGATTTTTAATTTTGTAAAAGTATTCTAACAATATTTTTATTTTTTTATATTAAGATATTTTATAAAATGGAAAAAGGCTAAATAATACGAGTATATACCAAGAATAAAGAAAATTAGGAATACAATAGGAATAGGACATAAAATATCTAAGGATTTTTTTAAACAATAGATAATTCTAGGGATACAAAACGAGCTTTTGTTTTCAAGATTTTGACTTTATGGATTTTAATTTCTATAAAATGTCGAATTTTTGGCTAAAATACAAGGAATTTTAAAATTCTTTTTAACGCTTTACTCTACTAAAGATGTACATTCCCTGAGCTTTTTGAGAATTCGTAGTGAAAATTGGATTTATAAATAGTAAAATGAAGAAAATGGAGTTTTTTGTTTTTAAATTCTTTGAAATAAAAACAGTAAAAATATTGTAAATCGAAATTTGAGATAATATTAGATATATAGAGGAATAGCGACTCTAAAAGAATTTGCACAATATTACAAGAGAAATTTTTAGTAGTTATTTTAAATTAAATCTAAATTGATTATTGAAAGGAGATATACAAAATATTTGGCAAAAAATAAAAAAAAAACATTTTTGTTCACTATGTGTAGATACAATAAACTATGATTTTTGCCAAGCTCGTATAATGCCAAAAATATTCTCAGATAATTTTTGGGTCAAAAATAGATTATTTACATAAAATAAATTATAGATAGTTATAGAAATGATTAAAATATAAGAATTTTCTAGAAAAGAGGCTATTTAATACATGCCTCCCAAATTCAAAATCGCTGAATTATTTTAAATTGAGCAAATTATAAAATTTTTAGGGTTTTTATCATTTGTGCTCCTCCGAGATATTCCAATATCACTTATGCCCCCTTCCTTTTTGGGAATATCATTTGTTCCCATGTTTTCTTGTCGTTCTATCACTTTTGCCCCTTCATTAGTTTAATCGTCAATGAGTTGACTTAACCATGATTTTTTTCAAACCATGGTGCAGTTAAGAGGAGTATAATTGTCTAGTCTTCTTCTTCATCTTCTTCCTCCTCTATTTGTTTTTCTTCCTTTCTGTTCATAATTTCTCTCTTAGTTAGACATTCATGCATCCATAAAATCATTAAAAAAATTCATTTTCACGGATATATCACTCATTGTGGATCAAATAGTGAATTTTATTGCATTTTTCGATGAACTTTCATGAATCATTTAATCAAAAATGTATTTTAAATAAACAAATATTGAATGGTCCCAATTTCAACACATTCCTTCCTTCTCCTCACCCTCTAACCCTTCATCATCTGACCACCTCCTCCATCCCCTTCTCCTCCATTGTTTACCATCAATATCAGCATGTCGACGACGAGGTTACAGGTTCTCGACGACAAGGTCCTCCTTCGCTTGGCGGTCCCTCGCATCAAAGACAAATAGAGGAGATGGGTCAGAATAGTCTCAATAATCTCAATAATAATAAAATAAATAAATAAATACTGGACATGAGCAAAGAATTAAATAAATGAACTAACAACCATACAAAATCCGTTGCCTCCCCAACAACGGTGCCATTTGATGACATGGATTGAGCTAAGGTCGTGTCTTTCCACAAGGCGGATCGACAGTCGCTGAGTTGACCTCAGACAAAGTCCAAATCAATCAACAATTAACCCACAAGAAAATATATGCAATTAATATCAAAAATGTGGAGTTAAAATTTATTATAACTCTACATGCGAGTATGTATAGGTGTAAGCACGAGTAGAGGTCGAACATTGGGAGGCGAATGGTTGTGTGGTGAAATTGGTTGCGCAGTTATTCAATTCTTGGTTCATGTCCAATTCTTATTGTTTTTGTGGTTTTTGATTTTATATATATTTATTTTATTTTATTGTTTTTATAATTTTTATTTTTTTTATATTTTATATTTTTTATTTTCTTTTTATATTTTTTTAATTATATAATATAAATATATATATAAAGATATATATAAGAAGAGAGCGCGAGAGAGTATATAAGGATATATATTTATATAAACACTCAAAATATATCAGATATAATATTTTTTTAGCTTTTTATATTTGTATATTTTTTTGTTATTTTTCTGGGATTTTTCTAATTTTTATGTATTTTTAATTCCAAAAATGTCCCTAATATAGGACTAATTCAATAGGTTGAAACTAATTTGGATTTTAAAAATATAAAATAAGTCCAAAATTACCCAAATTAATTTTAATATGTCAATAATAGTATATAGGTAATTATAAAATAGAAAAATATATTTTTGGGATTTTTCTAGGGTTTTTATATATTTTTAGGATTTTGGAGCTTCTTGAAATTTTTATGTTTTCTTTTTCTATTTTTAGGGTTTTTCATTTTCTGGACTCAATATATATATGTATAAATATACCATATATAATTTTTTGTAATTTTTCAAAAACGTTTTATATTTTTTTGGTATATTATAATTTAAATAGGGATTATTTAGGCTCCTTTTCATTTTTAATAATTCAATTAAATGCAAAAAATGCAAAATGGACATGTGGCGTGTGAGTATGAGGCATGAAACATCTAACCTAATTTTTGTGGATTTTTCGGAGCTAAATAGGTATTTTTAATAACTAGATAAAAGACATAAAAAGACAGCCTGACAGGGGTATAAATGCAATAAAAATAACTTGCAGGGGGTACAGTGCAAATATACCAATAGTAGAAACATTTATTTTAATTTTAAGAACTATTTTACAATTAACAAAAATAGTCAGGGCTACATTGCAAAATTCACCCGCCTCACGTGGGACTGCACGTGAGGCGCGGAAGGACCATAATGTAATTCAAGAAAGATCAGGGGACCTTCTGCAAAAATTACAATTTATTTACAACGTTATATTTTATTTACTGTATTACAAAATAAATACAAAAATGGGGGGGTAGATGTGAAAATTACCCCCAAAAGGCGTGCGGGCGGACGGCTGGGATTGATTCACTTGCCACGCATCGCTTCCTCCTTGCCCGATACCGCTTCGCCGATAAAGGGCTAAGATTAGATCAGTCGGGCTGATCTGACGGTCGATGAGGAGCTCCATCCAACGGCGCTGATCAAAACTGGGTTGGGACCACGATCGAACGGCTGAGGCGAAGGCTCGAAGAACAGGGAAGAACATCCCCATCCTCGACCTTCGATCCGGTGCTGCACTCACGTCCGGCCATCCCTTGGGCTGCTGATGATCCAAAAAGCTTCCTGGGACCATGCTCTGTTGACCGGAGTGCTCAGGAGAGCCGGAGGCTCACCGGGGCGGTCCAGCGAGGTCGGTGAAGCTCGAGGCATCCAGGTACCTGCCCAAACTTGAAATCGACCCCAATGAGGTTCATTTGGCCTCCCAGCACCTGCAAGATGACACTCACAAGCAAAACGAAGGTCTGGGGGCACTTATTGGTCGGATCGGGTGGAAGATGGGTGGTGGGCGGCGAAGTCCGGCGATGCGACGGAGGTGGACTCCGATTCCTCGATCCAGATGGAATAGAGGGTGGTCACGGGTGTTGGGCTATGGAGAAGCATATGGGGAAGAAAATGGGAGGTGAGGCGAGGTCGGAAAATGACCGGAGCACCGAGAATAGGTTCGCCGTACGGAGCTCCGGCGAACTACGGGTGGTCGTTCTACGCTAAAGCTAATAGGCTAAGGACTACACTAATGACGGAATCAAAATGCGTAAGCCAAAATCTAACTAGAAATAGGAAAAGCGCTGACGTTTGGCCAAGGAGCAGAGGCCTCGCCGGAGCGGCGGCCTTGGGTGCAACCTCCTCTTCTCCGATCGATTCAAAGGGCCAGCGGGCTCCTCCTGTCACAAGGAACACCGCCGAGACCGAATGCGAGGAAGGGATTGGATAAAGGCTGACCAAAATTGAGGAAATGGTGGAGGTTTCTTATTTATGAACAGGTGGTGCACCCTTATTTGACAGGGCCGTAACGAAGAGTCGGGGCTATGTACAAGGGGACAAACAGGTAGGCGTGGATGTACAATGATCGGGGAATATTTTTCATGAAGTCGGGGATGTCAGGAAATGGATGAGACGAGCGGGAATAAAGGGAGAAGACGGGCGGAAAAGACCAGCCACATCTAATCAGCCGCCTGGGGGAGCAGTTGACCAGACGGTCAACGATCGCAGGGACCTGATTGGTCCACGTCAACAAGACATTGACTTATTATTTTAACATAATAAATGATCTTATTAAATTTTACTTATAAAATAAAAAATGTTTATTAAATAATTTAGTATTTATTTATGATTTTTATTTATTTTTTTTGATGTATTTTATTTGGGGCTTATTTTAATGTTGTATTTATAAGTATATTTACATGTATTTATTTTTATTTATATATTTTTATTTTATTATTTTAGTTTATTATTTTATTTATTTATAACTTATTTTTATAATTATAAATATATTTTTATTTGATTTTTTAGAGTTTATTTACATTTTTAAATAAATAGATATATATACTATGTAGGAATACTTGTAGGTATTTTACCTATATTTTATATACATTTTATTTACTTAATGAATTTTATTAGGTTTTATTTTGGATTTACATTTTTAATATATTCTAAATAGTATTTACAATTTAATAAAAATATGGATGAATAAAGATTATACGAATAAAATCCCCTTTTATTTATATGCATATAAGACATAGGTATTTTTGTCTATGTGTTACATAGACTTATTTTATTCTCCTTTTTATTTTAATTCTAATTTTAATGTATACATAAGTTATAAATAATGTTTACAAAATTATAAAAATATGAATTTGTAAAAATAATAAGTAATGAATAAATTGAATATTTTAATCGGTATTATGTACAATAAGGGCCTAAAACCTAACTTTCACAGATGAACTCCAAAAATTATGAAACCAATTTTATTAAATAATTCTTGAAAAGCTATATACAATTAAAGGTGAATGGATTATGAGTTTTTATTTGCAAGATATGGGTCTGTGAAGTTGAGATTCTGGCTTTTTATTATGTGTATAAAATGTACACTGTGTATTCTTTTTACAAAAACTCAATTTTGTATTTTTACTCATATTATTATCTACAACTTTCATGTACAAAGTTTCTTTATTTGATGGATAAATAATTAAATACAAAATAGGTATCAAAAATGCATAAATGAATGAATAAATAAATGAGGTATTTATTGTATTATTGGCCCTTATCTCCCCCTACTTTATTCCTTGTCGACCAATTCCCTTCTGGTCTTGGTCTCAGGGTTCGGGTCATAAAATATTTTCAATATTTTATTCCTTTTTCTTTTCTTCTCTTTATTCTATAATTTTAGCATTAAAAACTTTATTTTATGTATAAAAAATACAATAACTAATGAATGCTATTATGAACAAATTGATGTTGTTTACATGCATTTGCTGGGGTTTTTAAGGCCAAAATGATATAATAAAGGTGATGAAATGGAGATTCATCACCCCCCCTATACTTGCCTTTGCTAGTCCCTAGCAAATACTTATGCAATAAGTACAAAAAGAATAAAGAATCAGAAGAAAAGAAAAAGCAAGAATAAAGAATAAAGAATAAATTGAATTGATGATGATTATTAAACTCGTCTGTACAAAATCAAAGTTTGGAGCTCAGGTTGGACCTTGGTGTGAAAATGTGTGTGGAACCTGATCGGAAACCAAATTTAAAACACAGCAGCCTCCGAGAGTCACAGAACTCGGTTCAAATCACCTCAATAGACTGGTCAAAACTAGCCTACGTCATACGCAAACCCTTATGACTATGAAGCTGACTTGTACGGTGTAAGTGATGGTGGCTCTCCCCAGCTGTAATGACAAAGGAACTGACTTCTCCAGAATGACAACCCAATGATTCCCCAATCCAGCCCTCTACCATCAAGGAGCGGGGTATTCCCTTCTAAGTTCAAGTGGCATCCAACTCAAGAGTAGGAGGTGAAGAAGAGAATGGACGGTAGCCAGTGTAGCTACCTATCCTGGGATGCAAGACCAGTGTAGTCAAGTCATCCAGCTGCAGGCTCACATGGTATAACTTTGATGCTCAAGCTTGCTTATTTTTTATACAACATATATACATACTCCGGCAGGCACTTTTATTTTTATTTATTTACAAGCCTATCCACTTTTTTGGAGTTTTTTTCAACATACTATTTACAACAGCATTTACATAAGGACTTTTTCCTCTTGAGCCAGAGACTATCCCTCTTTTGAAGCTTTATTGCAGCCCACACTCTCCTGTCATTCGACTTCATTGAAACGGGATCAGGTTGGGGTGCACTTCCCTCCCTAGACGAGGACGAATGTTTCCACCTGTGTGCATCTCAGACCGGCAAATCCAACCCCCTCATCATTCCAACTGAGTTGAGCCAAGTGAAAGGTGCAAGTGTCCAAGTTAGGTCACGACCGACAAGAGTCATGCGTGTGTCTCGAAAAGTTCTATTTAGTCAGTTGAGGTGACTTGAAATCAGACCTGATTTCTCAAAGAATTAAGTCTGAATTGACCTGAAGTACCTTAAACCTAGTTCCCATAAGGTTCCAGTGCAATTAGGTGCGGTAAGGTCCAACCAAACTCCAATCTTCGACTTTATTGGACTAGTTCAATCATCAAGCTCAATAAAAATATATGAATGCTATGCAAATGCTATTTACAAATATGCAAAGAATAATGCAATTTTTCAAAGAATTTGAACACAAAGAGAGGAATTTTTACACAAAGAATTTCTGCAAAAAGAACTTTGGCACTCAAAGTATAAAATATGTACAACTATTTTCACGGGCGTGATGCTTTATTTACAAAGAATGAAGGATTTATAGTCTAGTTTTTATTTATAGGTATATATGTACAATTATTAAAGAATTTTATGTTATTTATTATTTTATTTATTATTGATTTGATGTATCTATTCCTCAAACTTATTTGAAAATCATTTTCAAACAATTTTGAAAAACTATAGTCCAAAATAATTTTTACAAGCATTTTACAAACATGTACACACATTTGAAAATCATTTGCAAAGGTTTTCCAAATAGCATATATAGATTTTTCACATATTTTTGCAACCATTTTTCAAACCGTTTGCAAATAATTTTTCAAACCTTTATTTCACACAAAGAAAATAAAGTTTACAAACCAAAATATTTTTACAAAGGTTGAAAACATGTAACAAAACGTTTTCAAAATAGTTTTCAAAAGATTTTCACAAAGATTTTCAAACTATTTTTCAAACATTTTGCACAAAAAAAACATTTTCACCTGATTTATTAATCAGTAAATACAAAAAAGAATTTGAAGAATAAACACATCTTTTTATTAATGAATTTAAAGCATTATTAGCCATAATTATTAAGAAAGTACGAAAGTACGAGTTATGGCTAAAGTATATAAAGAGTATATACGACCCCCCTATACTTAGCTTGAGCTATGTCCTCATAGATCGAAAAAGAAAAAGAGAAGACATAACTTGTACTGAGTATAGAAAAGTCTAATGAATAAACGAACGAAGAAATGAAGGAAAGAGAAGTTGACCGTCCCCCCTACACTTAGGATCAAGTAATCCTAAGTATAGCAGACTGTACACAAAGCAGGGAGGGTCAAGGGTGGGAATAAACAGATCAAAGAATTAATAAATCAGGGGTGCACCCCCTATACTTAGGACAAAGTACGTCCTAAGTACAGAAAACTGTCTACAAGGGGCGACACCATTTATTTAAATACAGAAGATAGAAAAGGAAAAGAAGAAAAGAGATATATATACAGATAGACGAAAAGATCGTGGAGAATATACGCATCACTCCCCCTATACTTAGGGTGAGATATCCCTAAGTATAGGCAACAACAGGAGTGACGAAATTGAACGAGGAAAGAACAACGTGGTGTGTACCCCCCTATACTTAGGACAAGGTACGTCCTAAGTGTAGACACAAAGATAGGGCGACAGATCTAGGGCACACATAACATGCGGGAGAAAGAATGAACAAGGCACACATATATACAAGTGGTGAAGAACTGGTGAAGTACAGGATGGTATCTGACAAGTGAATACCGTACTTGCGTCATTGTCTCCCTGTGAGAACGCGGATGCAGTCAGACAGTGGAAGGCACCCGGATAGGCAGTCAGGTGGGTGTCGGCTACCAGGGAGAAAGAGATCATGAAATAGATACGGTGTCCAGTAGCATGTAGCAGTCAATCGGCTAGTAGGGTCAGCATGAGGGACAGAGCCGACACTATAAGACCGGGAGGAAGAAGGAACAGTACAGATTCCTTCAAGTCAATCAGAGTCTCAATAAGATATGAAAAGGTAAGGAACAAGAGACATCGTGGCACTCGGTGGTCATGAGGTCGGAAGATCACAGGAGACAAACCGACTGTCACAAGTCGTGGCTCAGCCCTGCGAGGGTCGTCAAGGTGAGCAGGCTCAAAGGAGCCGGTGATCATAGAATAATCAGAAGGCTTGGTCCAATGATCCACAGATCGGATGCACAGTCAAAGAGGGGACCAAGTACACAACTCAGAAGACTCGGCTCCGTGCTCCGCAGATCGGAGACACACTCAGAAGGAGACCGAGTACACAGCTCAGAGGACTCAGCTTTGTGCTCCAACAGACAGGAGACACCAGAAATGAAACCGAGTACCTACAAGGTGATGTACCCTCCCGCAGATAACCCTCGGGGAGTAGTACATGCTAGTCAATGAATAATCAGAACAGAAGCTCACCCTTGCGAGGGTCGTCAAGGTGAGCGGGCTCAAAGAAGCCTGATCCATCAGACGGATCACAGAAAAGGCCTCGGTAGGCGACAGATCGGATACCAGCAGAAGAGACCGACAAATCAAGAAAGTGTGGCAGCGTCCCGCAGACAACCCTCGGGGAACGAGCTGCCAGCTAGACATGTAAATAGCAGATATCAGGAGCTCAACCTTGTGCAGACCGTCAAGGCAAGCAGACTCAAAGGAGTCTAATCAGATGGGTCCCATGATCTGTAGATCGGATATGCAACTCAGGATGGAACCAAAATCATATATATCAAACGACTCGATTCCGTGCTCCGCAGATCGGAGAAACAGTCAGCAGGGGGAAATCGAGCGTAAAGAGAGTGTCGCATGCTCCTGCAGATAGTCCTCGGGGAGTAATGCAATCTAGGCAAAGAATAGTCAGAATGTGCCTCTACCTTGCGAGGGTCATCAAGGAGAGAGAAGGGTTCGAAGGAGCCGGATCCATCAGACGGATCCACATAGTGGTCCCAGTAGTCGACAAATCGGCTACCAACAGAGGAGACCAATCAAATAGGAAATATGTCGTAGTTTCCCGCAGATAACCCTCGGGGAGATACGAGCTAGTTCAGGAATAATCAGAAAAGAGCTCATCCTTGCGAGGACCGTCAAGGAGAGCGGACTCAAAGGAGCCTCAGCAAGTCGGTCTTATGCCCCTACAGATCGGGCGCACAATCAGAAAGAGAGACTGACTGCCCATAACAGATGAATCGGCATCGTGCCCCAATAAGGTGGAGGCACCAGCAGTGAATGAAGCTGATCGTAAAGAAAGTGCCACATCCTTCCGCAGATAGTCCTCGGGAAGTGATGTGGGCTATATAGTGAATACTCAGAGTACATCTCGTCCTTGCGAGGGTCATCAGGGAGGGAGAAGAGGCTCAAAGGAGACGGATCCATTAGACGGATCCATAGAAAATGTGGCCTCGGTAGACGGCAGACCGTCTACCAGCAGAAGAGACCAAGAGAGCTAAAATGTGTCACATCCTCTCGCAGATAACCCTCGGAGAGTTATGAACTAGGCGGTGAATAATTGTAACATCAAGTCTCATCCTTGCGAGGACTGTCAAGGAGAGCAATCAGACAGTTGGCCTCATGTACCGACAAGTCGGGTACGCAATCATAGGGGGAGGCCAATCAAGCATATCGTTTGACTCGGTTCCGGGTCCCACCACCATGGCGACCCAAAAAATGAATGAAACCGCAGTCCTAGAAATTGTCGCATCCTCCCGCAGATAGTCCTCGGGGAGATATGCGAGCTAGATCAATGTAGGTCAAGGGAATACTGGCATAAAATCTCAGGTCCTCAAAAGCATTCAATCATTCAATCATCCGGAGGGCATAAGATCAAGTGGAGGGACACGAGAATAGAATATCAATCATAATGCAATCCCTCGAAGTCAATCCAATCAGCTGAGATGGCACAATATTATCGGAAATCCTCTACGTGCCATGGGTGGATCAAAGAGTCATGAGATCAAGATGGGTCAATCGAGAAGATGAGGAGGTTCATGGGGGTTCGAGGCACCGTCATCATGAAGCATATATCAAGATAGTCAATCCAAAATCTGAACCAAGACGGGCCGAACCGAATGGGTAAATCAATCAATCAGGGCACATGAATTTCTCATCGAAGCATCCAAATACATCACACCCTCAATCCTGTGTGCGAGATCAAAAATTCCTCAATAATGCATCACACCTATGCTCGTGCCCAAAATCAAATAACCTCAAAAACATGCACGTATCTGATCACAATCCAATGGCATACTCATCCCAGCATCCTCAATCATTGGCCCGGTTTACACAAATAATCAAGGTAATCATAAAATCCTCGATGCGGGCCTCATTGATGTGCACAGCAATCCCGAGTGGTATAGAAGTGATACAGAGGGGACGAGGAGGGAGATCGAGAAGATCAGGACATAGACAAAATTGGGTGTTCCACACAAGGTGGGAACACCGTCAAAATGGTGGTCCGAAGAGCATGCTCTCCTCGAACCTGAGAAGATGGGGACGGTACGGTGGATACGAGGAAGGTGGTGAAGAAGAGGGGGAAACGAAGGACTTGGCGAAGAATGATTGAGCTCAAGCGCCAATATCACGACTCGATGCAGATGAGGAGATATATGTATAAGAGAGGTAGAGAGACTCAAAGATGAAAAAGAATGGCTTACACGATGGGACCGACTACTCTAATAATGAATAAAAAACGCAACGGACTCCAAGTCACAATCAATACACAAGGCAAACCCCCGATTCACCTACTCGACACAGTGAAGACCGTCAGGTGACGATCATTTATCTTTTCATTTTTAGAGTAAAGTGAGAATCACAAAGTTGTACAAACACTTAGGAGGCTTGATGGGATTTGGGCTCTACTCCTTAGTTTGTATGTGAGCAATTAAAATGCATACAATGAGGGGGTTGCGCTCCCCAAGACAAGGAAGTCCATTATGTTTTATTTTAGGTCCAATAGAGTTAACAGTCCCAATTTTATTTAGGTTATCACTTTTTTTGGGCATTTTCATTGCACGTGCCTATCGAGGTTCCAATTTCCATTAAGCATCCTAGCTTGGCAAAAACAGAGGGAGAAGGTCAGAAAATCCATGCAAGTCGGAAAACGATGATGCATGCCAAGTAAGAAGACTTACAGTGCCTCCAGCTCTCTCCATGCGGGATGTAGAACAGAATTTGAAACCTATGCTATATGCAAATGCAAGCCGAAGAAATCGTCTTAGGATAGTAACTGCTATTATTGTGAAGCACCACAAGTCGGTCACCGATCTTCAATCCAGGAGTCAGGTCTAGGCTCACCCCTCCTCTTCTCGACACGTCGAGTTCAGGAGAAGCGCTTGACAGGGTGGGCTCGCGGCACGAAGGCTCCAAGATGATGAGGCGACTGTTTAAAGTTTGAACTAAGTCCAAAACGCACCATAGGTACATGCAAGATATTAAGGCTTTGGACCTAATCTACGAGCAAGCAATTCCTAAGCTAGGGCTCATTCACACAAAATAATAAAAATAAAATAAAAAAGGAAAAGGCGTCAAAATCATCGAGGCCCCCAAGGGAACAATCCCTGGGGCAGTGGATCTCGGGAAGTCGGAGTGTACCTGTGAGAGTCTTCTATTATTACAATTATCTAAGTCGCTCTCTCACATAAATATACATAATAAAATGTAATGCATAAAAAAATATAGATTGTCTTCCCAAATTCTCCTTTATCTGCCTTCGATGCTCTCTCCTGTTGGCCGGTGTAGAAGAGCCAACTCTGCCTCGCTTGGGTACATTGGTCCTCCTAGGAAGTCCTCCTTCGCTTGGTGGTCCCTCGCATCAAAGATAAATAGAGGAGATGGATCAGAACAGTCTCAATAATCTCAATAATAATAAAATAAATAAATGAATACTGGACATGACCAAAGAATTAAATAAATGAACTAACAACCATACAAAATCCGTTGCCTCCCTGGCAATGGCGCCATTTGATGACATGGATTGAGCTAAAGTCGTGTGTTTCCACAAGGCAGTCGACAGTCGCTGAGTTGACCTCAGACAAAGTCCAAATCAATTAACAATTAACCCACATGAAAATATATGCAATTAATATCAAAAATATGGAGTTAAAATTTATTATAACTTTACATGCAAGTGTGTATAGGTGTAAGCACGAGTAGAGGTCGAACACTAGGAGGCGAATGGTTATGTGGTGAAATTGGTTGTGCAGTTATTCAATTCTTGGTTCATGTCCAATTCTTATTGTTTTTGTGGTTTTTTTATTTTATATATTATTTTATTTTATTTTTTCGTTTTTATAATTTTTATATTGTATTTATATTTTTTATTTTTTATTTTCTTTTTATATTTTTTTAAATTATATAATATAAATATATATAAAGATATATATAAGAAGAGAGAGCGAGAGAGTATATAAGGATATATATATATATATTTATTTATATTTATATAAACACTCAAAATATATCAGATTTAATATTTTTTGGCTTTTTATATATGTATATTTTTTGTTTATTTTTCTGGGATTTTTCTAATTTTTATATATTTTTAATTCCAAAAATGCTCCTAATATAAGACTAATTCAATAGGCCAAAACTAATTTGGATTTTAAAAATATAAGATAAGTCCAAAAATTACCCAAATTAATTTTAATATGTAAATAATAGTATATAGGATAATTATAAAATATAAAAATATATTTTTGGGATTTTTTAGGATTTTTATATTTATTTAGGATTTTGGAGCTTCTTGAAATTTTTATATTTCCTTTTTCTATTTTTAGGGTTTTCATTTTTTGGAATATATATACCCTATATAATTTTTTTATAATTTTTCAAAAATATTTTATATTTTTTTGGTATTTTATAATTTAAACAGGGATTATTTAGGCTCCTTTTCATTTTTAATAATTAGATTAAATGCAAAAAATGTAAAATGGACATGTGGCGTGTGAGTATGAGGCATGAAACATCTAACCTAATTTTTGTGAATTTTTAGGAGCTAAATAAGTATTTTTAATAAATAGATAAAAGACATAAAAATAAACAGCCTGGCAAGGGTATAAATGCAATAAAAATAACTTGCAGGGGCACAGTGCAATAGAAACATTTATTTTAATTTGAAGAACTATTTTACAATTAACAAAAACCGTCGGGGCTACATTGCAAAATTCACGCGCCTCGCGTGGGACTGCACATGAGGCGCGGAAGGACCATAATGTAATTCAAGAAAGAACAGGGGGGCCTTCTGCAAAAATTACAATTTATTTACAACGTTATATTTTATTTACTGTATTACAAAATAAATACAAAAATGGGGGGGTAGATGTGAAAATTACCCCCAAAGGCACGCGGGCGGACGGCTGGGATTGATTCACTTGCCACGCGTCGCTTCCTCCTTGCCCGATACCGCTTCGCCGATGAAGGGCTGAGATTAGATCAGCCGGGCTGATCTGACGGTCGATGAGGAGCTCCATCCAACGGCGCTGATCAAAATTGGGTTGGGACCACGATCGGACGGCTGAGGCGAAGGCTCGAAGAACAAGGAAGAACATCCCCATCCTCGACCATCGATCCGGTGCTGCACTCACGTCCGGCCATCCCTCGGGCTGCTGATGATGATCCAAAAAGATTCCTGGGGCCACGCTCTGTCGACTGGAGTGCTCAGAAGAGCCGAAGGCTCACCAGGCGGTCCAACGAGGTCGGTGAAGCTCGATGCGTCCAGGTACCTGCCCAAACTTGAAATCGACCCCAACGAGGGTCCTTTGGCCTCCCAGCACCTGCAAGATGACACGCACAAGCAAAACGAAGGTCTGGGGGCACTTATTAGTCGGATCGGGTGGAAGATGGGTGGTGGACGGCGAAGTCCGGCGATGTGATGGAGGTGGACTCCGATTCCAAATCCAGATGGAATAGAGGGAGGTCACGGGTGCTGGGCTATGGAGAAGTGTATGGGGAAGAAAATGGGAGGTGATGCAAGGTCGAAAAATGACCAGAGCACCGAGAATAGGTTCGCCGGAGCGGAGCTCCGACGAACTACGGGTGGCCGTTCTACGCTAAAGCTAATAGCCTAAGGACTACACTAATGACGAAATTAAAATGCGTAAGAAAAAATCTAACTAGAAATAGGAAAAGAGCAGTTCATACCTGGCGTTTGGCCAAGGAGCAGAGGCCTCGCCGGAGCGGCGGCCTTGGGTGCAACCTCCTCTTCTCCGACCGATTCAAAGAGCCAGCGGGCTCCTCCTGTCACAAGGAACACCGTCGAGATCGAATGCGAGTAAGGGATTGGATAAAGGCTGACCAAAATTGCAGAAATGGTGGAGGTTCCTTATTTATGAACAGGTGGTGCACCCTTATTTGACCTGGCCGTAGCGAAGAATCGGGGCTATGTACAAGGGGACAAACATGTAGGCGTGGATGTACAATGATCGGAGAATATTTTTCATGAAGGCGGTGATGTCAGGAGATGGACGAGACGAGCGAGAATAAAGGGAGAAGACGGGCGGAAAAGACCAACCACGTCTAATCAGCCGCCTGGGGGAGCAGTTGACCAGGCGGTCAACGATCGCAGGGACTTGATCGGTCCACGTCAGCAAGACATTGACTTATTATTTTAACATAATAAATGACCTTATTAAATTTTACTTATAAAATAAAAAATGTTTATTAAATAATGTAATATTTATTTATGATTTTTATTTATTTTTTTGATGTATTTTATTAGGGGTTTATTTTAATGATGTATTTATAAGTATATTTACATGTACTTATTTTTATTTGTATATTTTTATTTTCTTATTTTAGTTTATAATTTTATTTATTTATAACTTATTTTTATAAGTATAAATATATTTTTTTGATTTTTTAGAGTTTATTTACATTTTTAAATAAATAGATATATATACTATGTAGGTATACTTGTAAGTATTTTACCTATATTTTATATACATTTTATTTATTTAATGAATGTTATTAGGTTTTATTTTAGATTTACATTTTTAATATATTATAAATAGTATTTACAACTTAATAAAAAAATGGATGAATAAATAATAAACGAATAAAATCCCCTTTTATTTATATACATATAAGACATAGGTATTTTTGTCTATGTGTTACACAGACTTATTTTATTCTCCTTTTTTTTAATTCTAATTTTAATGTACACATAAGTTATAAATAATGTTTACAAAATTATAAAAATATGAATTTGTAAAAATAATAAGTAATGAATAAATTGAATATTTTAATCGGTATTATGTACAATGAGGGCCAAAAACCTAACTTTCACATATGAACTCCAAAAATTATGAAACTAATTTTATTAAATAGCTCTTGAAAAGCTATATACAATTAAAGATTTTGATGGATTTTGAGTTTTTATTTGCAAGATATGGGTCTGTGAAGTTGAGATTCTAAAATGTTTACATGCATTTGCTGGGGTTTTTAAGGCCAAAATTATAGAATAAAGGTGATGAAATGGAGATTCATCAAGGAGGGAGCGGGATAGGGAGGAGGGGCGGAGGTACAGGGGAGGAGGACATGTATGTTGCAGGGGCAGAGAAGCTCAGGGTAGGGGTGAGGGGAGTTGCTCGGAGCGGAGGGAGGACCTGGGGTGGGGGAAGAAGTTGAGAGCAAGGGAGGCACGGGGGGAGGGGGAGCTTGTGGGTGGGGTGGGGGGAGCTCGCTGCAGAGGGAGGACCTAAAGGCGGGAGTAGGGGGAGGCATGGGGGCCAGGGGAGGCAGGGGGAGGTGCCAGGGCAAGGGGAGGCGCAGGGCAACAATGGGCGAAGAGGAGAAGCTCGTGGCAGAGGATGCGACACGAAAGCAGGGGGAGGAGCTCGGGGCGGAGGGAGCACATGGGGGTGGGGGAGGAGACAATGGAGGAGCAGGAGGCTGGGAAGGAGGAAGAGAAGGGGAGGAAGAGGATGGGAGAGAAAAAAGAGGATGAGAAAATGACCTTTTCAGCCTTTATTTTTAATTTAATTCTCATTATATCTCAAAGTTAACGTCAGTTTTCATTGGAAATGGATGACAATTAACCTTAAGGACAATTGATGGAATGGCAAGAAGTCGGGGGCACAACTGATATTTTCAAAAAGAAAAGGGCATAACTAAAATTGCAATATCTCGTAGAGGCACAATTGATAAAAACCTAAATTTTTATGTTTTAAGGACTAAAAATTATATTAGATATTAAGACCAAATTCCTCACTGGGGACCGAAGACATAGTTCTATATATCCCCTGTTTTATAACTTGATTAGTTTTTCTTTTAATAATAACATGCACATTTATAAGCAAGCCCCCTCAATATTGTGTTATTCTCTAATTGATGGAACACAAGGAAGTCAAGATGACTACACATCTTGTTGAGCAGCGTATTTACATTATACTTAGTTGATTCATTGTAATCTTTGTACTTGAAATCATCTCGTCATAATGGATGCATGTTGATTTGCTTATGTAAGCTTTCACATGATCACATGGCTTTAGTTCAAGCTCTATTTACAATTTGTCCAAGTATGATCGATCATTTTTCTCATCGGAAAATTCTGATTGAGCACTCAGAAAGCAGTTATCGATCATTTTTACGGCCTCTCCGACACTACAAGAAATGGCATATCTTCCGATGTTAAAGATATATATATATATAGGATATCTTTCATATGAGACTTGGTCCTTCCATTCATATGGAAGGCCAACCATCCCATTCGTTGGATCTGATCCACCATTGTATCGACGGCTTATAACGAAACCACCTTCCATAAGCGAAACCGCTAATCTACTTTGTGACGTGTTATCCAAATTTAGAATAGTTTTCAGTGATGGCAACTGTCTCCGCAATTCATGCTCCATTAAAGTCCGAAATTTCGAGAAATCACGTCATTTTCGAAGTTAGTATTCTGTAGTTCATTATTCCAGGTTAATCTGAAGAAAATGGTTGAAACGGACGGCATGTTTGAAGATTGTTTCTTCCAGAATCCTTCTGATGAAATCGATCAATCAGAGGTATTTTATTTGTTAAATTCGTTTTTTATGAAGAAACTTTGATTTGAAGATTATCATTTTGGTTTTTTTCTTTAGATTGGTATGTGTCAAATGTCGCGAGAACAGGAGGAATTCGAAGCTATGATCGATGCAGGTTCAGAGGTAATTTATTTGTTAAATAGGTTTTTATGAAGAAACTTTGATTTGAAGATTCTCATTTTGGTTTTTTTCTTTAGATTGGTATGTGTCAAATGTCGCGAGAACAGGAGGAATTCGAAGCTATGATCGATGCAGGTTCTTTATTTGTATTTGTTTCTGCATCTAAGATGTTGTACCTTTATTAATCATGGTTTTATTATGCAATAGTTTCATATAAACATTTTACATACACATTAAAATTTAAAAAATGATTTTTATGTCTTGGATTTTGACATTTTTATGTCTTGGATTTTGACATTAAAATTTAAAACATTTTACATGTTGTACCTTCATGTAATCATATATCGTTTTATATTATACATTTTTATCAAATAAACTTTGAAGATAGGCTACAAAATACAAACTTTGTTCTATTCGTATTTGATTATTTAAAATTTAAATATTCTGATTATTATACAAAAAATGGAAAACGCATACTAAAAGTATTTATATTATACTGAATTCTAAAAGTTCAAAAATAGTATCAGTATGACGGATCTGTATGTGATTTCAGGTAATACAAATATTTTGACTAGTATACGAATATTCAATCAATAATACAAAAAAGGTTTTACATTATACTGAATTATTAAAATAAAAATTTCCTAAAAGTATTTTTTGAATTAACTGGGTTTTATGAAATACAAAAGGTAGAAACAGAAAATACTAAAGATATTTATATTATACTGCATTTTTCGTATACTTTTTAATTTAGATATCAAAATACAAATAAATTTTGATTCTGGAATATAATAGGTAAAGTATGTCATTACCACCATTTCAAATAATGTATTTATTATATTTTCAGATTTCCAAGATAACTTCTCAAAATCATCCATTGAAGAACAGTGCGAAACTGTAGATGTTCCAGAAGTAGGTATGACATTTGGTTCGATAGAAGATGCATATAAATTTTATGAATTGTATGCAACTAGGACTGGATTCAATGTTAGAAAGGTTGGTACTCGTCACGGCATAGATCATTGTTCGAAGAAGAAAGTTGTTGTTTTCAAGAGATTTTTATGTTGGAAAGAAGGCCACACAAGAGCTAATGGAAAAAGGAAATCAAAGTTTCCAGATTACAATGATGACAGTGAAGGGGATATATTTGATTTGGAAAAGAGAAGAGTTGGACGGGTTCGAACTGGTTGCCATGCTTTGATGGAAATCAGTCTACGCCATGTAGAGTTGGATTGGGTTGTTGTCAGGTTCATAGATTCACACAACCATGAGTTAGTATCACCAAACAAACAAAGGTATCTCAGGGCAAACAGAAGGTTTACGAAAGCAACAAGATTGCTTGTTAAGTCTATGGCAGATGTTAATATATCTACTTCGAAGCAATCCACCTTTATTGACAATGGTTGTTTAACTAATAGTCATGCAGGTGGAATAGTCAGGGATATTTATAATCTTTATAGAAATCAAAAGAAAAGCAAGCATGGGTTAGATGCTCAGATGCTTTTAGATCATTTTTCAGAATGTCAGAAGATGACGCCGGATTTTTTCTTCTCTTATAAGGTGGACGAGGAAAATTGTTTGACTCATGTCTTATGGATTGATTCTGTTTCTAAGCATGACTACTCTATTTTTGGAGATACAATATCATTTGATACTACATACAGAACAAACGAGTATAAATTAATTTTTGGCTCATTCTGTGGTATTAATCACCATGGCAAGACCATTTTTTTTGGAAGTGCTTTCCTGAACAGGGAAACCACTGATTCCTTTGTGTAGTTGTTTGATAGTTTTGTCCATGCTATGGGTAAGCATCCAATTTCCATCATTACTAATGAAGATCCGGCTATTTGTGCTGCAATTGCTATATCTCTTCCAAGTACAATCCACAAATTCTGTACATGGCATATTATGACCAAATTGAAGTCGAAGTTGGGACGCATGAAAGATATTGATAAAGCTCTAAAGTCTATTAGCAGACTTGTATGGGATGGGAAAAGTGTGCTATATTTTGAAAGTACTTGGATGTCAATACTTGACCAATTTGGTCTTCAAGAAAATAAATGGCTATCTGAAATGTTTGCAATAAGGCATAAGTGGATAGATATATATTCTAAGGAGACATTCTTTGCTGGAATGAGGAGCACACAACGAAGTGAAAGCATGAATTCTTTCTTCCAGTGCCATGTTACCAAACAAAATTCTCTATTGGAGTTTATTGCACGGTTTCACGTAGCACTTCAAAGGATTAGAGAGAAGGAGAATGACATGGATAATGATACTGTCAATCGGAGACCGAAGCTGAGGACCACTTGGGCACTAAAGAAGCAAATGTCGATGTTATATACTAAAAGGATTTTTTACATATTTCAGAAAGAATTAAATGATAGTTTGTTGTTGAATGCAATTATATCTGGTACTCATGATGAGATAACTGAATATTATGTCTCCCAGGTTGGTGAACCTGAGAACAGTTTTGAAGTATTAGTTTCAAACAACACTTCAAAGCTATCATGCATATGTAAGAAGATGGAATTTCAAGGCATTCTATGCAAGCATATTTTAGCCGTTTTGAAGTCACGGAATTGCCAGCAATTACCAGAGGTATTTATACTGAAATGGTGGACTAGAAATATAAAGATTTCTGGTAATTATCCTGTTTATGGTAGAAGTGTTCAGCAGGATAGAGCAGCTAGTTTGAATAGAATTTGCTCTGGTTTTATTGCTAGATCTGTGGACTGTGATGATATATTTTCATTTGCAAAAAAAGAGTTAGAAAGGATTGATAGAGAAATTATTAAACTGCAAGCTTCATATCAAGATAAACCTTCTGAGGATAGAACTGTTCAGGAAGCCAGACCAAATGTTGGGGATGATGTTGTTAGAGATCCAAAAAAAGCAAGAACAAAAGGTAGTGGTCGAGGAGGTAGACCTAAAGGTGTTTCTAATAGAATTGTCAGTGTCAATGAATCAAAAAGAAATAGGGGTAGGCAATGCAAATCTTGCAAGAAGTTCAATGTAGGTCACGATTCAAGGAACTGTCCAAAAAATCAACACAATTCTAGCTCAGATAGGTATTTATCTTTTAAGCTATGCAATATGTTATCTGAGTTGTAGATTGTTGCTGATTTTTTGTTATGTTTGCAGTGATGATGTCTCCAATATTCCCAATACAGATTCCTCATAGGAGTTTTAAAACTTTTGATCTCTTCGTTATCCAAGTAATTTAAATTAATCACTTTTCTGTTATTTAATGTTAATTTTTACTGTTCATTATTGTTCATTTTACTTTTGATTGTTTAAAATTTGTTGTTTTTTCTGTCAGGTTGCAATTAGGATATATATGATGCTGATGAGTGTTTCTATGCTGTTGTTGAGTAATATCTTGTCAGAAAAATCAGTTGAAGAAATGAAGTTTTTTGAAGATCAATTATTATGCAGATGTCTGCTCGTAATAAAGAACACAATATTCAAGGGCTGCTTGTCTTGGAATTCAATTTATTAGAAATTTTCTTTTTTTCTATGTAAACGATCACATTTCTAATGCAGTTCTTTTGGACAATTTGATTGTTTTATCTAAATTCTATGTTAAGCTGTTTGGTTTATGTGTCTTTGGCGATGATTGGTTTGATTGTGTTCAAAGAAAGCATTCATGTGTTTGTGTTATTGTGTTTTAAGAAAGCACTCATGTTTATGTGATATTTTGTTCCAAAACTATGCTCATGTTAATATGACATATTTCTTTAAGAACATATAATCAGCTAACACTTACTTTAAAACATTCAGAATTTTATTCATCTTGAAATTGTTATAGATGTGGGAGCAAGTAAGGATTGCCATAATATAAAATTCAATTTGATAAATGCAAACAATAATCTACACATCTCAATATATTTTACCATATCCGTTGTTTTCCAGATTAGTTATGATATTTTTAAAGAATAAATATTATCCTGTAAATCTCAATATCACATCTCATATGTAGGGTTGGGCATTGGGCTGGGCCGGCCCGACCCGGCCCAAAACCCGACCCGTATAACCCGACCCAAACCCGAACCCGAAATTTAATGGACGGGCCGTGGGCCCTAAAATGAACCCATATTGATTAACGGGTCGGGTTTGGGCCTTAGAAGGCCCAAACCCGTTAGCCCGATAGCCCGATCCATTCTAAAGCAAGTATATTTATATCCAGTACGGTATAATTATATCAATTATATTCATGTTCATTCCAAATACCATGTTCTAACTTTACTATCCTTATTCAAGTGTAGAATAAATGCTTAGATATATTAATAATCATATCCAATAGTGGATTGAGGATATTATTACATTAATATACAAGATTATTACATTAATATGCAATAATGGAATCTGTGTCCTCAAGTGTTACAGCATGTACAACTGTAAGTAACCAATTTGTATTGGGTCATAGTGCCCGCATCTACAATAGAATATGTAATGGTGAATTGAATGGTGGTTTAAGTCGCCATATTTTTACCACATTTGTATTTCCAACATACAACTAATGTTAAAATCACAAATTAGTTAGCATACTTTATAGTTTTAAACATGCACACATGCATAAGAAACAACCACACAAATGCAAGAAGAATGGAAGACATGATATTCGTATACATAGGTGTTAAATTGAGCCGGCCCGACCCGAACCCGACCCATTTTATTTGGGCCGGGTTTGGGCTTGGGCCTAATTTTTTAAAATAAAATGGGCCTAGGCCCGACCCGTTAGCCCATATTCTAAAATGGGCTTGGGCCGGGCCAAGGCGAACCCGGCCCGAGCCCGGCCCATGCCCAACCCTACTCATATGGACAACATATAATAAGCTTTCATTGACTTGAAAAGTTTCACAATTTCAATCATATTTAAATTGCATATATTTGTCAGCAGCAAAGCATTGTCATGATTCAAACTTTAATATGATAGATGCAAACTATAGCTAGTCATCTATTTGTAAATCTTGTAGTAGCATAACATTGCGATAAACATGTTCCTAATATCATATATCATTCCTATAACAAACGTGATATCAATCACTTCCATACAGCTCAAAAAGTTAATAACATCTACTGCAGTTTTAGTTGTTTCTAACAAAAATGTTCTATCATTACATTCTAAGGTGTACTAGCATTCTCAACATGACTAGTACATAGGATTGTGTTGGCTATTTCTGCTCTAATCCTGTGCACATCTTCATATTCAAAATCTAAGGGACTCTCTTCACAAAGCAGTTCCATCATCTTCATCACGTATACACCGCAGTCTAGACTTTGAGCAGGTTGTTGTGGACAATCTTTTACAAACAGAGTTTCCCAGTGCATTAATAAGTCGTCCACAATGGTTCCGCTAAAATATTCAGATATCCATCCAACCTGCATTTTCAAATTGTGTTATTTATTGTATACTGTTAATTCTATGCAGCATATAAATTCAATCATAACAAACATATTTCATCCTTACCCATTTGAAGAGATCCTTTTTGTGTTGCTTATTTCCATTCATGGAATTGAATGAGAAATGCTTTTTGGCTCAAAAATCTGTCACTAGAAGATGCCAGTGATTTTTGGTGTGTATCACTGTGAACACCTTCAAGAGTGCCATCATTCTTTCTTCGTTGATGTCAAATAAATTCTCCAAATGTTCAAAGTCATCATTTGTGCCGGCTTCTACGTTGTTGAGAAAGTATGGCTGAAACGATATAATTAAAATCAGTAAACACTTTGTATATGTAAATAAAATTTATTCAATTTTTTATAATTCTCAACATTCTGTACAAAGGAGTGAACGAATATGGAACTTGGTCGTTTTCTTTGCAATGTTTATGACTCAATATATCCATGTACATGACAATTATCTACATACAGTTATATGTCATTAGAAAAAAAGATGATAAATTTACTTAGTTTAATTCATTGATACTTACTGAATCTTCAACCATTCTTTCGTACAAGAAGTTATGTATTTCAAGTCCTTTGCAGTAGTTTCTCAGTGGTGAAAAGTATGTTGCGTTCAATCTAAAAAGAGAATCAATACAGTATAGTATGATAATATGTCATAAAACAATTCGAATGTTATATAAGAAATATAAGTACTTGTCTGCTGGATCCCTCAAAAAGCTCTGAATTGTTGATCGAATATCCTCAGAGCTGTTTTCGTATCCAATAAAATCGGTTGGTGGATCGCATAGATACTGGAAATGGAATTTGTTAGTATTAGAGTGTAGAATGTTTTTCATTATAAATTTTATATCTAACCTCTGTTTCTCTTTCAACAATATGACTTGAAACATTGCTCTTCTTTGTATCGCTTTTCTTCTTCTTTAATGTTGTTGTACTTTCATCTCTAAGTCGTCGTGCTTCTCTCCTTGCCTTAACTCTCTTTGCCATTGAGCTTGGACTCATACCAGATTTCGGGTTTTTTCGCTTCTTTGTTGTTTTTTTCTCCTCCTCATTAACTTGTTGAGAATGAAGTTCAATTCCAAGATCAAAAGTAGGGCATTCATTTATCACAGGTCTGTTATATTCTTCTTCATTGTATGTTATCTTTTCAATGTCCACGTTCATGGTCTCATTCTCGACGTCGTGCTTTTCTCCAATACTGTCACTCTCATTTTCATGATGAGTAATGTCCATCCTGCTATGATCATTTCTTTTTTGAATCAAAGCAAGCTCATCAAAATGTTCACTTTCACAATGTAAAGTTTGGTTATTAGCATGCTCTTCATTTTCTTTTTCATGGACATTGTTGTCTACTATTGATGCACCATCCATGCAAATTCCATGCTCTTCTGAAAACCCTTCTTTGTCCTTTTCTCCAAATTGAATCCCATTTGATTGTAGCAGTTCTTTCAACAGTTTATTCTCATCCTCCAGACTTCTTAATTGGTCATTGTTGTTGGAATTCATTTGTATTGTTGCATTTTTCAATACTAAACCTTCCAATTCCAACACATTTCCTTTCAGAAATTCAATTTCCTTCATATATTCACTGCAGTTGCATTTCTCAGTTGGTTTTTTTTCTGTATTCAACTCCTTGTTTTTTGAACCTTTCCATTCTATCACATCAAACTTTTGTTCCTTTTTGAGTCGTCCTCTTTTCAAAGGACCATCTTCAGGCAGTGGAATGGGTTTTTCAATAACAATATTTGGCTTTCGTATTGAAAACTCATTCATTGTGAACTTCTCAAAAGAAAATACGTATTCATCATGTTTAATTCTGACTATTTCAGTTTTCTCATGATGCATTGAAATCTGTATCTGTTCATGTATATGCAATATATTTATGGAAATTATTACCATATACTATTCATAACAGTAATGATTTATAGAGTTACCTGGTCATTTGTCAAAGATACCAATCGTCTTGTGAGTCCTTTTATGGAGCCAGACCATTTCCTGATTCTTGGTCGAAGATCACGGCTTATGACCATATCTTTGCAACAGTACTCTAGCATCCAAACCTAATAGAAGGAAATTAAGAATATTTTTTTAATGAACAATGACAATCTTCATGTATAAAGACTTACATAGAGGCAAGATACACATCCAGTAAGGTATCCCAGTGTGATACGTGCTGCACCACGTCGTCTTTGGTTTATTCTATTGACGATATCATCTACGTTAAATAGAATCAATCGTGCAACAGCATCAGACCAATTAAAAAACTTTGTATCTTCAAGAAACTCCACATAGTGCAAAAGATCTTTGGGAAATGAATAAGTTGAATCCGGGAAAAGAAATGTGCAAAACATTAACAGTATTAGGCACGTGACGTAAATAGCCACTGAGTTGTCGTCATCGTAGTGATAGTACTCAGTCAGTACGCAAACAAGTTTACGTCGGTTGAAAATCATGCCTTTGTCAAACATTTCATTAGCTATATAGCTTCTCCACTGCAAATGTTTTCCCCTTACTAAAATCGTATACCCTGAACTTGGAATACTAAGTATAACTCCAATGTCATCATCACTGAAGTTCACAATTTTGTTCCCAAATCTGAAACTCCTCCCTCCTTGATATTGTTCTACAATCCACTGAAGATTTTTTTTCTCGATATCAATGCTCCCGATATTAATAAGTCTTGCAATTGCAGTCTTGTTCAATAGTGATTGTTGCTTTGCAGTTGGACGATGGCTATCAATGAATTGTACGAAGTGGTCTATGAAACATCTATGTTGAACATACCCCTTACCTGTAGAATAAGAGTTGTGTTTATATTTATTCATTATAATCAAACTAATCAATGAAATGATCAATTATCTCTTACATCCAAAATTTTCAAAATTGACATCACATCCATCAGTGTTTGATTGCATTCGTGTTCTTCTTTCTTTAATAGCCCTTGTAGAACCTTTTTCTGATATTTACAACCGAGTTTGGCATATAAGAAAAATAGTGAATTCTTTAAAAATGGAAAACTATTTATTATTTTGTATTTGTACCTCTGATGGGGAGAATGTTCTTCAGTTTTGATAGTTCACTTACAGATGGATTGACTTCATAACTACTATCCCCGCTTGGATCATCACAATCATAGTCTGTGCTACTCATTCTGTCCCTGTAAACATAGTTTGCATGAATTTTTTTATTTGCTTTAGTATTTTCTTCAAGAAAAAGTTGTAACGTGAAGATTATTTCAAACATTCTTTAAACTAAAAACATAATATTTTTCTAGGTCAAAGATGTTATGCTTTCTGAAACAAAATCATTTTGTTAATTTATACATCAGTCGGAAAATTTTATTTTAAATGTTCAGCAAAATAATTTCATATTAAGGATCGAAAGATGGTATGGAAGCCGAAATGCTTACCTCTCTGGTGTACCGCCGATCGCGAAGGGTTTTTCGCTCCTGGAACTCTGTAATGTCGGTCTGATGATAAAAAAATCGCGTTGTTGCTTCTTGATTCTGATCCTTTTCGTCGATTCGTGAGAGTTGGTAGTTTTCCCCTTCTTCTTCGTCGAGCAGTAAATCGCTCCTTTAATTCCGCCCTCCCTGGCTATCCCGAATGCGATTTCTACGGAGCGGCGGACTTTCCGAAATTAATAAACTTTTCACTCAAATGAGTTCCCGCCGCATATGTCTAAATGGCTATTATCCTATTTTAAATTCATATGTTGACGCTTTAAGATGACGAGAGGTTTATGTTTTGGGTTTTCAATATTTTTGTACTTTAGCTTTTCTTTTGGTATTTAGAATAATGTCGTTAAATTTAATGTGTTTGTATTTTATTATTAACTAATATTATAAATCGAAAATACGATAATGATTAAGATTATTTTTTGTATTTTATATGTAAACTTGATATTTTATTGTATGATTTTGTATTTTGAAACATCAATTTGTATAACACATCCTTTCTATTATTACAAAATTCATTAGGTTGAATTTGATATTAAAACGTGGATTTCCACTATGTTTAATCCATCTTCGATAATCATTTAAATATAGGGTTTGTTTGTTATTCTTTGAAAAACTCATTTCCATAACTCATGGTCAATTTTTGTATTTTACAATATTGTTGTATAACACATACATTCGCCTTTGGTATTTATATTGCTTGTTTTGTATAATAGTCCTGACGATTTGTATTCAAGATAGTTGTGTTTTAATCTTTTGCAAAACCTATAGTATAAAATTCTCTTTCTTAAATTTCGGTAAACATCTTCATCTGAAGGTTCCTAATTATGGGAACTCCCATATTTAAAGAAACAAACTGCAAAATCCTTTCCTTAAAAATAGCGTAAGTTGTTAATTGTAAATCTATTTTTTGTATTTTATATACTACATTTCTCTGAATCAAGATTTCTTAAGTATTGTATGCTTTTGATTTGTAGGATACTTACATCGTTTTGTATTCAAAAATACACGTTATTAGCCATTTTTATTAGTTATAGAAAGTGTAATTCTTTATTCGGAGTTCCTTAATTTTAGGAAACGGTAGCCATGCTAATCTGGTATTTGCAAATTAGGGCGGTTTTAATCATATACGTTGATACTTCATCCGATGGCTAGAATGCTTGGCCTTCTAATTGAATGGAAGAACCAAGTCTCATATGAAAGCCCCCCCCCATATATATATATATATATATATATATATATATATATATATATATATATATATATATATCAACGAATATTATTTGATTTCAAATCATCTTTTTTACTTACAACAGTTAGCAACAAATGTCATATTTGTCGTTCAAGGTCCATATAACGACGATATCCTTGCTAAATTTAGCAATGATTAGAAGAAAATTTCAACAAATAACCATTGTTACATGATTTGTTGCGATGAACATAACGAATATCTCATCGTTGCGAAATTATAGAAGTAAGTGACGGATGATAGTTGTTGCTATATATTTAGCTACGGAAGATATGACAACGAATATTAAAATTTTCATTGCCTTAAGAGAATCCACACATGCGAAACATTAGAAAACATCAAATAAAATAAACGATTTTATTCCCACACGATACATTGAATACAGGGCGCAAATCCTCTGGGTGGAGAGCCACTCGATCAAGTTCGAGCGGCTTACACGGATTCACAATTATGGTGAGCCTTTCCTTGTCGCCGCTTGATCGTGATCGAGTGATCCTCCATTGTTACAGCACCTGCAACAGCAGAGGATCCGAGCCCATGCGACACAGACAAACAACCGATCTAATTACATATGCGACAATCTCTTGACCAGGGTAACCCTGCAACTGAACAGAAAGATTAGGGTTTCTTGCACCACCTCTGTTTCGGACGGGCACAGGGATAATCAGTTTCTTTTCTTGCATGGGTACCTACTCCAACTGGCCGTCTAACTGGCGGATCAAGAGGTCTGCCCATGACCAGGTGATGGGTAGCAGAAGAGAGAAGCAGAAGGAAGAAGAAGACGATCGTAACAATCATGGAACGTGAAATAATACGCGACATATTGCAGAGAAGAAGCGAATGTCGGATGCGATCTAATGATGGATGTACGTATTATATATAGTAATTGGGTCATATGTGGCTGCCCCCTAGGGGCAGCCAACATGGCTGCCCCCGTCTTATTTGGGCAAAATTTTTTATTTTTTTTTGAAAAATAACACCATTTACATTCATCCCTATATCCCTCCTATATACCATTCGAATTTCGTCAGAAACAGAGACTCCTACGGCCTCCATCCGGACAGTAATTTTTTAACGGTAACAGGATTTTTTTAAATCGATGCCATCGAGATGGAGGCCGTAGGAGTCTCTGTTTCTGACGAAATTCGAATGGCATGTAGGAGGGATATATGGATGAATATACATGGTTTTATTTTTCAAAAAAAAAATAAAAAAAACGCCGAAAAATGGGGCGGGGGCAGCGCAGCCCCATTTTTTCCATAGTAATTACCAGTCTACGTGTGAGATTATCTATATTATTGTTGGAGGAGGTTTCATCTTCTTCTTCTTTTTATTATATTGCTTTTAATTACAATGGCCCGTTGTTTACGTAAGAGTCATTTGACTTTTTTTACAAGCCTTCAGATTTTTTTTTCAGAACAAAAATCTTATGACGGATAATTTCTAGCATCCCTTTTCAAATCCACGTTAATAAGATATATAAGTTAACTCGATCCGAAGCAAGATGAATAATTATTTTCGGTAAATTAGGGAAAGATCCTCTCCAGCATCATCAAATCGACCACCATCGTCCAAGGATGTAATCCATTTATCGGTGAACTTTGTAAATCCGTGTATTTACATATTTGCTTGATCGATCATGTGTGTGTATGATTATTTCCGCTATTCACAGCATTATACACGATAATAAATATAGCATTTCCACTATCCTATCGTATGTATCTGTGCAACCTCAGAAATAGTGAGTTCATCCAATCAAGCACAGAAGTTTGCAATGTTATCATCTGGTTGGTCGGCACGACAACAAAATACGGCACGACAACAGAATAAGCTTGTATGGATGAATACAATTTTTTAAGATCTATATGAATAAATCTTTTTTAGAATTTTGATGTATTATTCAATGCTAAGTAAATAACAATTATTATTCCATGTGAAATTATCTTTGATTTTTTGAATTTTTACAAAAGGTGTCATGCATATTAATTTCCATGTTGCTAGTAATGTTTTATATAGCAACGCTTATTTATTGGTTTTGTTTTTAAACTTTGCATTTATTATTAGTAACTAAACCAATAATAAGAAAAGAATTTACAAAAACAATGGACAATTGGTGTTCCATGATATGTTATCCATTGTGATCTCAAGATATTTATAAGATAATATGCGTTATTATATAACATGGGAAGATACATGTAGAGATTGGATGACCTTTCTTTGATACAATTCCTTATACCATCATCTTATAAAGTGAGTCTCCTTATTTCATAGGGCAATATTAATCAACGGTAAGTTGTAAATCACACACAGAGAGCAAATCCTAGATATCATTAATACAGAGCCATGGTGTAATAAAATTTGGTTACTTTAATTACCTGTACCAAGTCTATGTTGGACAGATTTATTATCTTCTTCACAATGTGAGTGTCGAATCAAATTTTCATCTAATTTCTAATCATCCTATTTCCACCCAAGAATATCTATCTTTTTGTGGCTTTTCAAACACCCTGTTTGGTTGCAGGGTTGGACAGGGTTGGGTTGGGCTGGGTTGGGATGGGTGAATAGTAATCTGTGAGGAGGAAGTACCCTTGTGAATAGTAACTAGGGTTGGGTCAACCCTGCCCAACCCTGCAACCAAACAGGCCCAATATGTAAGGACCCGGTCGGACGATCAGCGGAAGCGTAAATACATGATGTCATGCCGGATCCATATGTTACTCCTCACTTTCAATTGATGTCACAAAGAGCAATATATAATCATTTAATATTCCTTTATTCATAAAAGGTTACATCTATTACAAAACATGGGTTTTTTCATTTATAATAAGTGGTTTTTTAATTTTATTTAGAATAAGTAATTTTAACAATTTTATTTTAAATAAAAATATGAGTTTTTTTATTTAGAATAAGTAATTTTACTATCTTAGAATTGTTATAATCGACTTTTTCTAGATGTAGGACATAGGAGTCTCTGAACATAAACAAAAATTCATATACCCTCTATCTAAAATAGATAATTTTCACAGTCTAAACATTGTTAAGTATATATTATATCAGAGAAGGCTCGATTTCTTTTGTTCTTTAAAAACCAACGGCGCCTCATAGTCAAATCAGAATGGGGGTTAGATTCCTTTGTTTAGATATGAGACCTTTGGTTCCATGCAGCTTTCGTCACTATTTCTTATATTTACGAATCAAAGTCTCAAATCAAATCCGTGCTTCCAGTTGGAGGGTGAAGGTTTAATAAGCCAAACAACAGAAAGAAAAAAGAAACGAAGAAGAAGGAGACGAGGCAGGTTTATTTTACTGGACAAAAGAGCACTCGTACTGCGTGGTTTTGTGGAATCTTTGGATCATCATCCAGCGATCTCGATCCAATCAGTGTTAGCAGAGAATAAAAATTGACATCGAGCGGTCTCCTGTTGCCCACACATAGCGCGGATCGTCTGTTGTACCGAAGGTTGCAGCAGACTCTGCTGCACCTTTTGGGGCCGCTCAATCATGATCGAGCGGTTCCCACGAAATCCCTCGATCACCAAAGGGTGCAGCAGAGTCTGCTGCGACCCTCGATATAGCAGACAATCCGTGCCCGCCCACAACCGTTTCACACAAAAGCAAAATGACTATTTATTAGATATAGGGTAATGTTTCTAAACTAACTACAATCACATGTTGTTGCCATTTCTCAATTTGACCCTGCCAATTTATTGGGGCTCGGGTCAAATTGAATTCGTTGACAACTAGCCAAAATGCTTAAGATTAATTTGTCAAGTCCCCTCCCCCACACCTCACATAAAACACTCTCACACTTCGGAACTATGCTTGAGTGTTACGACCACTCTCTTTTATACTCTGTATATCCTCTCACTACAAGGAAAACAAGTTGTGGCTACAGAATTATGCCCACGGATATGGGGTTTGTGGCCACAGAATTGGGCTCTAGCCACGAAACGTCGTGGCCAGTAGCCGTAGCTACAAGTCTCGTCGCGAGAGTTCTCTAGCCACGAATATACCGTGTCCACTACAAGTGGCCACAGAACTTATCGTTGCCACAACTCTTATATGAAGACTTTGTCCACGGATTATGGCTACGAGAAACTAGTGGCCACGGAATTATCGTGGCCACAAGTTTCCGAAGCCACATTCCGTGACCACAACTCATTTTTCTTGTAGTGTCTTTGCGATATGGTCCACCACTTTATTCTCGGTAACAATGGTGGATGCTACTCAGGGTAGCATTTTCCTCTATGTTTTTTGTAGGGTGATTCCTTCTCTTGGGTAGCCCTCCGCACTATTAAAGAGAATCTGCTCTGATATCATTTCTAACGTAACATGTAGGGATGAAAACAAATGTGAATATATCTGTATCCAGTCCACTATCGCATTCGTTTTATACATATTTTGACATTTGTATTCGTATTTATTTTGAAATTGATGCAGATATGGATATCAATTTGACATTCGTTAATATTCGCATTCATATTTATATATTCGTTTTCGTACATAAGTATAGTAATAAATTTATGTATTACTATACATAAAATATTCTATGATTGCATTCACCATTGTTGATATATTGTTATGAAATTATTATATATGTTATATCTATTTTATGTGTAAACCATCCTAAACATGTATTTTTTAGTTAATGTATTATAGATATTTCTATTATTATTTGTATCCGGTTCGTGTTCGTTTTACATTTATATTCATGTTTTAAGGATATGATAACACATTTTCCGCATCCGTCAATATTCGTATCCGCATTCATATTCATATTTTAAAATGGATAAGGATATGATTATGCCTATATTCATATGTGTATCTATCTGTTTTCATCGCTAGTCCTGGACATAAGTCCGAGCTGCTATTGAGAAAAATTGGCGCCGACTATTTCTTGAACTCGGGCCTAACTGAACTCATTAACAACTAATGCTTAAGCTCAAGTTGTCAAGTATTAATATCTCACTCTAACAACCCAATCATCACATCAATGCATTATTTGAATATAGAGAACGATAGTTTAGTTCACGACAATCGGATCATCAAACAACATCAGCAGATTAACAAACGAAAAACATCTCAACTATGCAAGCGAGCAATTTCTTACGCAAATGGAATGAACATTATTTGGAAATGGTACATTAATTGCAACAACTCGACAAAGATACAACTCAGTTGATCCCCACTTCATATATGATATGTCGATGCATCATCAACAGGAAGCACCAAAAACCCTAAAATCCTAAACCCTAGAGCTTATTAGAGAAGAAACAATACAAAACCCTTGGACTTCATAGCTTATCTCTTGCACCACCTCGCCTTCCAACGAGGACAAGGGTATATCGTTCCCCGTCTCGCGCCACTCCCTCCTCCTCCCCCTCCACCACCTCCAAGATTGTAACCTCCTCCTCTCGGGCTGCGATGCGGAGGACCACGAGCCATGGTAGTAACCAGGAAGAGGATGAAGATAAAGAGGATGAGAGAGATGATTCTGGACCTCATGAACTCGAAAAAGCACACAGCATGTTATTTTTTTTTGAAGAACTTAAGATTGATGCAGTGTGGGACGTAGTGGTGGTGGTTATATATATAAAGTTATTCGTGTATGAGATTATATATTATATTAGAGGAGGTTCGACTTCTTTTGTTGTTTGAATACCAACGGCACCACATAGTCAAAGTCATAATGGGGATTAGTTGCATGATTCCTTTGTTTTGATATGAGTCCTTTGGTTTCATGTAGCTCGATCTCGTCATTGTTTTTTTTATAATTCGAAAAAAAAAGTCTAACGAGGGATTTGCTGGAAGCCTCGATTCAAATATAACCAAAACGGAAGAAAAAAAGAAACAAGAAGAAGATGAAGGTTTTTTTTTTTGAGATAAAAGAATCCGTGTTCCCGGTTAGGATTAGACCGGGCCAAAATGCGGGTCGGTCCATGGGTCGGGTCGAACAAGTCGAAGTTCAAAAATTTATGTTCAAAGCTCGCCATGGGCCGGTCCGTGGTCCATTTTCCATTGAATTTTTTAATGGATTTAATAAGTATTAATGATTTTATTAAGGGTTAAAGTGGGTTGTCCGAGCTAACTTAGCTCCCCCCGCCATATTTTCCCAAATCTTTTTTATTTTTTTGAAAAAATACTTACATAGAAATTCATCACTATATCCTTATATTATGTTATTCAAGTTTCGTGCGAAACAGAGACTCCTACCGCCTCCATCCAAACAGACATTTTTTAACGGTCGCAAAATAATTGAAATTGACCATATCTGGATGGAAGCTATAGGAGTGTCTGTTTCGCATGAAATTTGAATGACAAAATAGAGGGATATATTTATGAAATTCCATGGAAGCATATTAAAAAAATAAAAAAATGAGGAAAATGCCACATTTTCCCCTTTTATTAATACCATTTATATTTTATATAACTAATATAAGTAATATACATGTTACTTGACATGTAAACTATTAAATTTTATTTAAAACTATTGTCACATATGAAAAACTTGAAGTGTATCATATTAATACATATATTATTCAGCTTATATTTATCATTTTTTTATTTTTTATGGACCAGACCGGACCGGCCCATATCTCAAATATAGTAGCTCAAGCCCAGCCCAAGAGTGGGTTAGACGGGCTAGACGATCATGCTCCCAACCCGTTGGCCAAGTCTATAGACAAAGGCTCCTTTGGATAATCACACTACATTAAAATCGCCCTACGGTATTGTCATTATCTTTTGAGTTAAAGATAAGACAGCAGTATTATTCATTGCAAATTTTTTTCATGTAATTTGCAATAAATGTCTTATTTGTCGCTGAAGTTTCTTATAATGATGATTAACCGTTGTTTCAGGTAATAATGATTAACCGTAGACCTTTTCGTTAGGCATTTGTATTTAGTGTAGTTGATTTAACAATGATTAGAAAAATTCAAATGATATAACTAACAATGTAGCAACCAGTATTATATTCATTGTAATTTTAAAAAATCAAGAGACGAATAGTATGTTAGGAATGGAGGTTCACCTTTTGGTATGTATTGCCCCCTAGATCTGATCCACAAGACGAGAAAGTCTCCATTCAGTATTGTTGCTGATTCGTCGCACTTATCCACCGACGGGATTCGTGGAATTCCCCTATGTGGATTGCGTTGGGGAAAATCTACCAAGACAGATAGATAGACTCGACTTTAGCTGGGTATAAATCCTATTATTGTAGGAAACATAAAGTGGATAAGCATGCATTTCATAGTATGTCAAACAAAGATAAGTACAACTATGTATAAATCCAACCATAGAAAAAGCAACCACATATGTTCGAAGATTTTTTAATGTGAAAAAATCTCGATGTGAGGGTTAAAAAACAACATGAATGATCGCAACTCAAAATCATGCAATATAATCAAGTTAGTCAGGCTTACACGAAGCTGTCGATATGGTGCTACAAATCAGTAAACATTCAAGAACAAAAGAGAGGAGAAGTATCACCTAATCTGTAATGTTGCTTCAAACTATAAAGAAAGATGCTGGAAGGTAACAGCTCCAAAGATCGCTCCCTCCAAACTTTGATATAATATCCACAAACCTTATTTCTTTTCCTTCTCTCTCTCTCTCACTCACTCACTCACTCTCTCACTCTCATCTCTTTTTTGGGGATTTCTTTCTTGTGTTATAAGAGCTTGTGAGAACTTGTAATTGCATGCAACCCTTCCTCTTTGTTTATAGTCCATGCATGGAGAGTATTTGTGCATCCATCAAAACACTATGTACACCATTTTTCCACATATGCCCTTTCCCTCGATAGTTTGCGAAACACCTTATTTCTCGTCAGGGCTCTAGCACATTGTAGTCGAATGATCGACTAAGCTCGTAGGCCCTATCTATTCTACTCTAGATTCTATCTCCTTTGTGCACCAACACCTTCTTTTGCATAGCTGCATCCGTCATCCCCTATCGACCCTCTTCGCAATCCTCCGCCTCTTCCTGCCACATCTTTGTTGGGGTTTGATCTATGAATATCGATGTGCATGCATCCATCTACCTTGTCGATCTAACTCGACACTAAGTTGGCTAGGAGAGGGGCACCCCCTTGCTTGAGGATTTGAAGGCAGCGCCCTCTTTCGTCAAATTTGTTTATGTCAGGGGTACATTAGTAATTTCACATATGCCTCCTTATAATTCTAACCCTAACTCTTATTTCACTCTCTAAATAGGTCTTTGAGGAACCATTCGTTGTACTTTAAAATACAACGAATGTATTTTAAGATCTCATCAAAAGAAAAAATGATAAGATGTGAGAATTTAAGATCGACGCTTATGATATCGTAATGTAGATGTTGGGTTATATTATACATGCAGATCAAGTCGATACAGTTTTCGCATGTTGTTTTGACCTCTTTTTGCCTACCTCTATATTAGTTAATATGTCAACGTTTATCATTAGTTTAAAAGTACGTTTGTTGCATGTCAAGATCCTCTATTCAAATAAATACGAGTATCACCACAAAGAAAGGGACCCTTTGATCAAGCGGACATGAGAGGATGCTTCCATCTCGATGAAAGTGGAGAAGGCACTATTCGCAGATCCAGAACTCGAGGAAGCAGGTGTTGCGGTCGAGGGCCCAGGGAGGAGGAGGGGTGTGCCTGGTAGGAGGAGGAGAGAAGCCGACACAACAGTTATTAGGGTTCTGGTAGTACGAAGGTTTCATCGGTCGAAGGAAAGGAGGGAAGGGTGGAGAGTGATTTTTGTAGTTTCATTGACAGGGTGATGTTGGAAAGACGGGAGGGAGATAGAATTGGGAAGGGTACAACGGGAATTTTCGTGCCAAAAATTAATAGGCAGGGGGTCAAAATCCCCTACTTAATATATAGTAATAGATGCGTGGCCAAAGAAAATCTCAAATTAATGTAGTGTTGTAAATGTGGTTTCATCATTTTTTTAGGTTGACCACTATGAATCCGTAGCTGCTCGACGACTTTGTGGGAGGCGTACGAAACCACATTACATGAATGGCACATCCCAGATTATGATAAGATGCATCATTCAACACTATGAAACCTTCCTCGGAAAGATATTGCAAATACATTGGCAGGAGTTTACTGTTGTATTCAAAGTTGTATTTAGACTTTAATTGGAAAGTCTATGTAATTACAATTGGCATTCAATTTGGTTTCAATTGGGAAACCAAATGGTTTGGAGGGAAAGTTGGGAATTCCCAAATTTGAAATATGGGAGTTTGGGTGGAAGTTTAGTCCCACACCGGGGAGAACTAAACTTTTTGGTGGACTTAAATATGAGTCCACACCCCAAGCTCTTGTAGCAATAGTAGAGAGGAGGAATGGAGGACCACACGCGCGCGCGCGCGCGCTCCGCTCCGTCTCCGTCTCCGCTCCGTCTCCGTCTCCGCTCCGTCTCGGGCTCGGGCTCGGGCTCGGGAGAGTCATCTCGGATCTTGATACTTTTGCTGTAGATTTCATTTGGTAAGTCGATTAAATTAATCGTGTACGATTAATTTGGTAAGTCGACTTAAATGGGAATTCAACTCGCCATTATGGGCGCGTTTTTTGGGATCCGAAAGGATGCGTTTTCGGGACGCATTTTGGAAACCAAAGGTCGCGTTTTTAGGACACGAGCCCCTCTATTTATATCCCTCACTTGACTCGATTTTTCTTCACTCGCAAGAAAAACCTCTCTCACGCCGTCTCTCTTTGGTTCTTCCTCTCGCGGACGAACGTCTTCCTCTTCTCCTCTCTCGGCTGCAGTTCTCTGAGGTACAATCGAGGACGATCCTGTTGGTGTGCGCCGACGACGATCGTGAACCGTCGTATCCTGGGAGCGGATCGCCAGTACCCTACACACCGGTATTGTGGGGGCGATATCTTCTCTAAGGACAGTCCATTTTCATGGACGCTTCGGTGACTTCTAAACTAATCTCTGTTTTATTTTGCTTGCTGCAATACGTTTATTCCTTTACCCTTTCTGGATCATGCCCGTGTTTGTGTTTCTGTTCTTTTAATCGGTTCCTGTTTACATTGAATAATCGGATAATGATTGGGAAATATATGATTAATATGATTTTAATCTGTATCGTTTCTCTGTTAATTCATTTGGATCCGATTTTATACTGTTTAATGTATGAAATGGTAATCTTATTTACAACAATCTTAGAGAAGATAACCCGAACCGATTCTAGAATGTCGGAAACAATGTTTAAATCGAGGGTAGATATGACGGGTATGCCTGAAAAATTCGGTGGACAGAATTTTAAGCGTTGGCAACAACGCATGAGGATCTGGTTAACCACCATAGGGTTAATCTCGATGCTTGAAACCGACTGTCCTACGGTGGATGCGGAAAACCCCTCACCCGATAGCCATAAGGCGCAATCTGCGTGGAAGGAACGCGACCGTATATGTCATGGTTGCATCTTGTTGGCTCTGTCCAACACGTTGTTTGACGTATATTGTTCATCCACGCAGACTGCGAAAGGGCTATGGGAAGATTTGGATCGGAAGTATAACACCGAAGATCTCGGTATTGAGAAATACTCCGTAGCCAAATTCTTGAAGTTTTCCATGGCCGAAGGGAAGTCTGTTTCTGAACAGGCACACGAGTTTTTACTCCTGCTCCATGGTCTAGAGGATGCCGAAATGAAACTTACAGAGAAGTTTCAGGTCATGTGCATAATAGAAAAATTCCCAAAGTCATGGGAAGACTTCGGTATGACCCTGAAACATAGGAAGGGAAAAATTTTCTATGGATGACTTGATGGTGGCAATTGCCATAGAGGAGGAATACAGGAAACAAAAACCTGTGCTTCCTGTTAATATTCAGGCTAAGGTCAATCTTATGACCTCGAAGGGCAAAGATAAAAAGGGAAAGGGTCCCAATAACAATAAAATGAAACCTAAGGGCAAGATCCAGAAAAAGGCAAAGAATAAACCCTGCTGGCACTGTAATCAGGTTGGCCATTGGAAGAAGGACTGTCCGTCCTTGAAGGCTCAACCTAAGGCTACAGACGGGAGTCCACAAGTGAACATGATCACTATGGGACTCGGGGCTAGCAAGGGGTATATCTCTGTAAAACCTGAACTATACCATATCCATGATCCAAATGAGTGGCTCGTGGATACGGGAGCCAATGTGAACATATGTTCTGTCAGAATGTTGTTTTCTTCTTATCAGACCTGCAGCGGTGGGACTGTGAAGATGGGGAACGATTCTGCAGCCAGGGTGCTAGGGTCGGGACAAGTCAACTTGAGGTTCTCCTCTGTACGAGTCTGGACGTTGCACAGGGTGCTGCATGTTCCTGACATCAAGAAGAATGTGTTATCTGGCTCCATCTTAGTTAGAAATGGTTTTGAATTGAACTTTAAATGTAATAAAGTTGTTATTCTGAGACATGGTGTCTTTTATGGAAAAGGTTATTTGGCTGACTTTGACTTGTTATTTAGAATTAGATGTGATTCAGTAAACATTAATGAATTGAATGTTTTGAATGCTGAATGTTCTAGTTCGGTGTCTCAAGTTGTGAATAATCTTGAATCTTGTGATCTGTGGCATGTTAGATTGGGTCATGTAAATCTAAATTCGATTAAAAGGATGATGAATTTAGAATTGATCCCTAAACACACAATTGATAAAACTCAAAAATGTGAGATATGTGTGCAAGCAAAGACACGTAGGAAGTCTTTTCAGTCTGTCTCTAGAGATAGTGAGATCTTAGATCTAGTGCACACGGATATCTGTGAGTTTAATGGTGTGTTGACCCGAGACAATAAGAAATACTTTATTACCTTTATACATGATGGCAGTAGATACTGCTATGTATATCTAATGAAAACCAAGGATGAAGCCTTAGAGAAATTTCTTATCTTTAAGAATGAGGCTGAGACACAAATAGGAAAAGTGCTTAAACGCCTTAGGTCAGATAGAGGAGGTGAATATACCTCTAACTTATTTAATTAACAATGCAAATCTTTTGGCATAGTTCATGAAGTTACGGCCCCATATTCACCGCAATCAAATGTGATAGCAGAACGGAAAAATAGAACCTTAACTGACATGATCAATGCTCTCCTACAGAGTTCTGGACTTCCAACCTATATGTGGGGAGAAGCCTTGAATACGGCTTGCCATATTCTGAATAGGGTGCCTCCAAGACATATGGAAAAGTGTCCCTTTGAACTTTGGAGAAAAAGGAAATCAAGTTTAAGATATCTCAAAGTGTGGGGCTGTCTCGCTAAGGTTTTAGTCCCAGAACACAAGAGAAAGAAACTTGGTCCTAAAACTGTTGATGCGGTCTTCTTAGGTTACTTGGAAAATAGCTATGCATATAGGTTCTTGGTAATTCGGTCCGAGATACCGGGCATAGATGTCAACACTATTGTTGAACTCCGTGATGCTACTTTTTTTGAGGATGTCTTCCCATTGAAGACTGGGATTCCTCAGAATCTGACCATTGAGGGCGCCTCCACATCAGGATCTATTCCAGACCAAGTGGAAAGGATATCGAATGTAGGGGTTGAGACTCAACCTGAACCCAATGATCTTTCTGAAGAGAATGAGCCAAGGAGGAGTAAAAGACCTCGGATAGCCAAGAATCTGGGTAGCGACTTTGTTGTCTACCAGATCGAGGGTGATCCACCAAGTTACAAGGAAGCCATGACTTCATCTGAAGCAAAACAATGGAAGGAAGCCATCAAATCTGAGATGGATTCCATTATGGCTAATGGAACTTGGGAGTTGGTTGATTTACCCAAAGGGTGCTCTACTATTGGGTGCAAGTGGGTGTTTAAGAGAAAGCTTAGACCTGACGGATCAATTGAAAAATATAAAGCCAGATTAGTTGCCAAGGGCTTTAGGCAAAAGGAAGGTATCGATTATTTTGATACCTATTCCCCTGTGACTAGGATGACCACAATCCGGATGCTCATAGCATTGGCATCTGTATATGATCTCTCTATCCACCAGATGGATGTGAAGACCGCCTTCTTGCATGGCGATCTTGAGGAAGAGATCTATATGGATCAACCTGATGGGCTTGTGACTCCTGGGAATGAGGGAAAGGTTTGCAAGCTTGTCAAATCCCTTTACGGATTGAAACAAGCACCAAAGCAGTGGCATGAAAAATTTGACAAGACTATTTTGTCATATGGCTTTAAGGTTCATGAATCCGACAAGTGTGTCTATTCCAAGGTGAAAGGTGATGAGTGTATTGTCTTGTGCCTATATGTTTATGACATATTGTTGTTTGGATCACATATGAGGATTATTAATGAGACTAAGGCTTTCTTGAGTAGCAAGTTTGAGATGAAGGACATGGGTGTTGTTGATGTGATCTTGGGTCTCAAACTGACAAGGTCAGTTGATGGGATTGTAATTTCTCAATCTCACTATGTTGAGAAGGTACTTGAGAAATTTGGATATCAAGATTGCAAAACTGTAAGCACTCCTTTTGATTCATCCAAAACGCTATTTAAGAATAAAAGTGGAGTACCTGTAGCCCAGCTAAGGTATTCACAAGTGATAGGAAGTTTAATGTATCTTGCGAATTGCACGAGACCTGATATTTCATTCTCGGTTGCAAAGCTGAGTAGATGCACTAGTTGTCCTGACCGTACTCATTGGGAGGCTCTGTATCGAGTACTGAAGTACTTGAAGGGAACTATTTCTCTTAGTTTGCATTATGGTAGACATCCATCTGTACTAGAAGGATACAGTGATGCAAGCTGGATAGGGAAAATAGAGGAGTCCGGGAGTAATGGTGTTACAGGGTATGTATTTACCCTTGGAGGCGGTGCAGTCTCCTGGAGGTCTGTGAAGCAGACCATTTTAGCTCGATCCACTTTTGAGGCCGAGCTGTGTGCTTTGGACACCACCGGAATTGAAGCTGAATGGCTAAGGGAACTTCTGTCTGAAATTCCCATGGTAGGTCAGTCTGTTCCTGCGATCTCGGTACATTGTGATAATATGACCACAATTGCCAAGATCAAGAGTTCAAAGTTCAACCAGAAAACAAGGAGACACATACAAATCAGACTTAAGACGTTAAGGGATTTGGTGTCTCGAGGAGTGTTGGCTGTGGATTTTGTAGGATCTAAAGACAACACGGCAGATCCGTTGACTAAGGGACTTGATAGATCTTTAGTCCTAAAGTCTAGGCTTGGGATGGGACTGAGACCCATTGGGAGTTCCTCTACAGTAGCAACCCAACCTATCTGAGTGGAGATCCCACAAAGTAGGTTCAATGTGGTAATAACGAGCTGTTTGGAGAACTGGTTGGCACTCTAAGTTTAATGCGTAAGCATGAGTGTCTTATCCCTGGAAGCCTGAGTGCCATTTAAGCTGCGAGTTTAGGAAGAGCGTAGGCTCTGAATGGGTTCAAGCCTTAGGGCAGGATGTTAGCAGTGCATCCTTGGAGAACGCCACCTATGTGAGTGTTACTGTGGGCCGCAGTTAAAGGAAGAGGGTCTTTCCTGAACACACTCATGAAACAGGATAAGGGTGCATGGCCTTTAAGAGCACCAACCCTGAAGATTGTACCAAGAACAACGCTTTGTTGTTTCTATCGTACACTTTAACACCAAGGTCTGAAGTTCAAGACGTAGTTCACTTCGTTCCTGTTAAAGTGAAAGTAGTAAACTCAGGTAGAGGTTCAAACCGGAAGGTACCTTTACTGAAAGCAAAGTGTGGGCAGTCGAAAGAAGTCTTTTAAATCCTTTTGAATCTCTTTTTCAAATTGGTGAATTCGTGGGGGATTGTTATATTCAAAGTTGTATTTAGACTTTAATTGGAAAGTCTATGTAATTACAATTGGCATTCAATTTGGTTTCAATTGGGAAACCAAATGGTTTGGAGGGAAAGTTGGGAATTCCCAAATTTGAAATATGGGAGTTTGGGTGGAAGTTTAGTCCCACACCGGGGAGAACTAAACTTTTTGGTGGACTTAAATATGAGTCCACACCCCAAGCTCTTGTAGCAATAGTAGAGAGGAGGAATGGAGGACCACACACGCGCGCGCGCTCCGCTCCGTTCGGGCTCGGGCTCGGGCTCGGGAGAGTCAATTCGGATATCGGATCTCGATACTTTTGCTGTAGATTTCATTTGGTAAGTCGATTAAATTAATCGTGTACGATTAATTTGGTAAGTCGACTTAAATGGGAATTCAACTCGCCATTATGGGCGCGTTTTTTGGGATCCGAAAGGATGCGTTTTCGGGACGCATTTTAGAAACCAAAGGTCGCGTTTTTAAGACGCGAGCCCCTCTATTTATATCCCTCACTTGACTCGGTTTTTCTTCACTCGCAAGAAAAACCTCTCTCACGCCGTCTCTCTTTGGTTCTTCCTCTCGCGGACGAACGTCTTCTTCTTCTCCTCTCTCGACTGCAGTTCTCTGAGGTACAATCGAGGACGATCCCGTTGGTGTGCGCCGACGACGATCGTGAACCGTCGTATCCTGGGAGCGGATCGCCAGTACCCTACGCACCGGTATTGTGGGGGCGATATCTTCTCTAAGGACAGTCCATTTTCATGGATGCTTCGGTGACTTCTAAACTAATCTCTGTTTTATTTTGCTTGCTGCAATACGTTTATTCCTTTACCCTTTCTGGATCATGCCCGTGTTTGTGTTTCTGTTCTTTTAATCGGTTCCTGCTTACATTGAATAATCGGATAATGATTGGGAAACATATGATTAATATGATTTTAATCTGTATCGTTTCTCTGTTAATTCATTTGGATCCGATTTTATACTGTTTAATGTATGAAATGGTAATCTTATTTACAACATTTACTTCTCCGTCTATGACTAGAAACCCTCATCGCACTATGGCACTCATTCACATCCTTATCACTACAATACATTAGTTAATTTACCAGCACTCCCTTGCGATAGAGAAAAAATTTGGACCATTTCTTGATTTATGTGTATCATCCTTGCATAGGAGACATGCTAATCTTCTCTGTATCGATCCACTTTTACCATATGTCTTTGAAGAGACAGCACCATCCTACGATCACTAATAGTCGTGTTATAATCGCAATAGATAATGCGATCACTTTACCTCAACTAGTGGTTGCATCGCTGAATGTACGATCACAATTTTGAGGCAGGCGATTTGATGCCTCAATATGTGATCACGATGGGATCTCATATTATAGTCGCATGTTCTGCTAGATAGAACGACAGTATCAGTTCCCTTTCTCATTTCATTGACTCCTCTTGTCCTACCTCTCCGCTAGCCTCCCCTCCTTCCTCCTGACATTCCCTCTCCTCCTCTCTCTTCCATCTCTTCCTATATTCTATCCCCATCCTCCACCCTTGTGGAGAAGAGGAGACCCGATCTTTGTGGAATAGCTCTTCCTCTTCCATCTCCGGCTACCAGTGACCATCTCCCCTATCTTTTTTTTTTTGAGAAATGTGAGGGTGACATCCCGAGTTGGGATTCACTGCCTGTGAAATATATTACTTAAAAAATTAGCATAGTACATTATCTGGAGGACCAAAAATTAAAAAGTGAGGTACAATGTGCAACTACATTTTCTGGATAGAACCTCTGATTTTTGAAAATAAGGTCGTTTCTTCCTACCCAAATCGCCCACAAAGCTGCAAAGGCCATCGTGCAGTCATGTGTTGAGTTGCCTCCTACCGATCTCACTGACCTCCAAAAATCATCAATGCTTCCACTTGATATCCAAGATTATCCTATCTCCTGCCAAATCCGAGTCGATGATAGACACCTGAAGAACAAATGATCAGAGTCTTCGGTCTGCCCACCACACCTGTCGCACTGGGTGTCCATACTGCCGAAGAGCCTTCCCCTCCTTGCTTTGTCACACAGTCTACCTCTTCTCAGGCACCATAGGAAGACCTTAACCCTGCACGGAATCTTGCTAGCACATATGATCTCCATATCTTGACATAGTTCTGTATCCGTGTCCGTTGAGGTCCCCTTGAACTCCATATATGCCTTCTTTGTCGAGAACCCGCCACCATTCCACTCAAAATGGTCTCTTCCCTCATTGATGCAGTTTGTTGATGGCAACTCGGACCGCATTCTGACAAAATCCTCCAAACGTTGAGAAGAGAGATTCGACACAAACTGTGGATCCCATGATCCTGTCATCCTTGTCTGCGCTAAAGAGCACTCCTTCATTTCCGCCAATGCAAACAACCTCGGGAAACGGTTACATAGCTTCCCATCCCCTGTCCAATCATCTTGCCAGAACTGAAATAATTCTCCATCACCGATCTTCGACCGCAGTCTTGGTGCTAAAAGAGGTAAAACATCACGGACACCTTCCCACAGAGGAGATTGAAATCTCACCCTCCCAGCCTCAAGCGATCCCCGAACTCCGTATAACTCCCGTAGGAGCCTAATTGCCAGTCTATTTGAATCACCCCATATCTGAGTAGCCCATTTTGCCAAAAGCGCCTTATTCATGCATGCTACATCTCGAATTCCCAAACCTCCTTCACTTTTTGGACGTGTCAAATCCTCCCAACCCACCAGGTGCACTCCCGTTCTTTGTTGCTTTCCATCGGAGCAGAAAAATCTCCTCATCATCTTTTCAATTTTTTTTCGAACTCCCACTGGCATCAGTCTGGTGGAAAAAAAAGAAAATAGGGATAGCCGAAAGTACATGTTTCAAGAGGATCAACTTTCCGCCCTTGGAGAGGGAGACCGCCTTCCAGTCTGCCAACCTTTGCTCGAATCTCTGCAGAACCATGTCCCAATCTGTCTTCTTGAGTTTTCCCGCTACCAAGGGAAGTCCCAAATACGAAATTGGCAACTCACCTAGAGGGGATCCCAGCAGCTCCGCCATTCTACCCCTATCTTCCTCCTCCATTCCAAACGGGATCACAACTGACTTATGCTTATTGATCTGAAGACCCGATAGCCTACTGAACACCTCCACTATCTGAACCGCCCTTGTAGTCATATCATCCGAACCTCCCAGAAAGAGTACTGTATCATCTGCATATTGCAAGAGTGGAATGGAAATTTCCCTACTACGAAACCCCTCACACCAGCCTTCGTTCACTGCGCACCTGAATAAAACTACCAATGCATCGACCACCAGGACAAACAATAAAGGGGCCAGAGGACACCCCTGACGAACACCCCTTTGGGGCTGAAAAAAACCCCCCTCAGGCCTCCCGTTCACCAACACCGAGTAAGAGGAAGTCGTGACACACCTCTTCATCCATTCAATCCATCGATCTGGAAATCCGCGACGCCTCAGGGATACCCACAGAAAGCTCCAGTCTACACAATCGTAAGCCTTCGCATAGTCTATCTTCCAAATCATCGCCTTCCTTTTTTCACGCTTCCACTGAAGGCAAATTTCTGATGCCATAATCATACCATCCGCCATCTGTCGACCAGGAATGAAAGCAGATTGACCTTCAAGAATCACCGAGTCAAGGACACACTTAAGCCTGTTTGCTAGAACCTTTGCAACAATCAAGTAGACAGCATTTGAAAGAGCAATCGGTCTATAGTCTTCCACTGTTAATGGATGTTCTTTCTTTGGGAGAAGGACGAGCAAAGCTCTATTGACCTTCTCAAAGCCCCTATTACCCTCCCTAAACTCATTGATCACTTCCATTAGCTCATCCTTCAGCAACTCCCAAAATTCCCTGTAGAACAGGACTGGAAAACCATCTGGACCAGGGGCACCGTCTGCATTCAGTCCCCATACTGCTTTCTTAACCTCCTCCTCTTTAAAAGGAGCCTCAAGCCCCATCACTTGCTCGCTTGACAACACCTCCACCCCTCTCCCAAGACAGCCCCAACCCTCCCCTCGTCTCCTCCTAGTCGCTTCCACGAAATGTCCTCGGAGAGCACGACCAAGCTGTGTGTCCCCCACCACCCTCTCCCCCGTGACCTCCAGCTCGTGGATGTAGTTTCTCCTCCTTCTTCCTGACGCCATTGCATGGAAAAATTTTGTATTTGCATCTCCTTCCCGCAACCACTTTTGCCTGGATCTCTGTTTCCATTCTACCTCTTCTTTTCTATCCTCAAGCAACAACTCTTCTAATAGTCTCGCCCTTTCAGCTATCTCTTCCTGTTCTAGCCCTCTCTGATCCTCCAGGCCGTCCAGCCGCACAACGCCCTCCTGGGCCACACCCCTTCGGGCTCTTCGATTTGCTTTCACCTCCTTGCTATAAGCCATCAAGAGCTTCTTCAGCAGTGCAAGCTTACCTGCCAAGCGTGTCACTGCCGACCCCTCTGGCCTCCACTCAACCCAACATGTAGACACCATTTCCTTGAATCCTTCCTCCATAAGCCATGACCGCTCGAACCTGAAGAAATATCTTGTCCCCGTCTGCTCCTCAGAAGACCATAGAATTGGGGTATGGTCTGAATGAGCCCGAGGCAACGCCCAAGCCCGTGAAAGGGGAAAAAACTCTGACCCCTCGGGCGATAGCAAGAATCTGTCCAATCGAGATCTGGATCTAACATTGCGCCAAGTGTACGCACACCCAGCATCATCCACGATCGACAATCCCAGCACATGGACTAAATTTACAAAGGCCTCTGAACCGATGTCACGACCACCGCCTTGCATAGGCCGATCCTCCGGTAGAATCGTAAGATTGAGATCTCCCCCAATGAGCCAAATGTCGTCCTCCCTGACCGAGCCCAACTGCTCCAGATCATCCGCCAAAGAGCCACGGTTGTTTCCCGTGGGGCCATACACATTTGTCACAGTAAGGCAAACTCCGTCGAGTCGGCACTTGAGGCGCACCGATAAAGAGAAAAGAGATTGTCGTTCACCAATCTTCTCGAACACTGCACTCTTCCAGCATGTCAGTAGTCCACCTGCCGCCCCTTGCGCCTTTACCTCCGCAAACTCAAAGTCCCTCCCATTCCCTATATCGCGCCATACTTCATCTCCTCCCCTCGATAGCTTTGTCTCCTGCAGTAATAAAACATCTGCTTGTGCATCAAACATGAGCTTCTTCACCCCTAGCCGTTTCTCGGGTCGGCCCAAACCCCTAACGTTCCACGATATCACCTTCATTTGGGTAACCCTTTCTTCTTCCTCGATGGTGCCACTACCCCCAAACTTTCCGCAAAGCTTCTGTCTAAAATGTTGAAATAACTGGGTCGCCCGAGTGGAGATGCTGACCCATCAGCTTCCCTTATTGCCAACCGACTTCCCAAACCAGCCCTCAGTGAGGCTTCCACTGCCCTCCTCCTTCCTCTCTTCTTTGTTGATGTGCCTTTCCTTTCAAAGCACCACCCAAACCGCTTATACTCACCGCCTCCCATAACCCCTCCCCCGATTGGCACCTCCTGTTTGGTCTCCTCCCCAACATCCTTCGGCATCTGCATCCCCTTAAAAACCTCCAAGCCCTTTGCCTCTACGCTGCCCTCATGCCCCTTTCCCCGATCGTCGCCTACCTGCCCCTGCACTCTAAACCCACCCCGAGCAGACAAGTTTATCTTAATTGCTAATCTTGATTGTTGCTCCGATCCACCCCCACCAACGCAGACCTGATTAAGTCCCCCTCCTTCGTCAAGAGCACGGACTGAAACTGACAGTGGTGTAGACGCAACTCGCAGCTGCTGCACACACGATGGGCTTTCCATCTCCCCTCTACCGTTTGATGCGATACTCCCCCCTGTCTCGAAGCTTTTCCTGTTGAGTAACACTGTAGATCTGTAGCCTCCACTTGTGCCGTTCGAGGTGAAATCATCTCTGGATGGCAAACCTCTATCGAGGGTAGAGGGATTTTACTCGGATCTTGCTGCCCAGCATTGGCGCCCATCTGTACAACCAAATTCCCCGCGATTAGCGGATCCTCGAGACCCACGTGATTCGGATCCGAACGTGTCTCCAATGCCCGGGTCCGAACAAGTAGAACCTCATGCGGTTCTGGCCCCGTTCCTGTTCCGCCATTTGAGATATTTAGTGGAACGGCCCCATCATCCTCCCCAACATCCTTCGGCATCTGCATCCCCTTAAAAACCTCCAAGCCCTTTGCCTCTACGCTGCCCTCATGCCCCTTTCCCCGATCGTCGCCTACCTGCCCCTGCACTCTAAACCCACCCCGAGCAGACAAGTTTATCTTAATTGCTAATCTTGATTGTTGCTCCGATCCACCCCCACCAACGCAGACCTGATTAAGTCCCCCTCCTTCGTCAAGAGCACGGACTGAAACTGACAGTGGTGTAGACGCAACTCGCAGCTGCTGCACACACGATGGGCTTTCCATCTCCCCTCTACCGTTTGATGCGATACTCCCCCCTGTCTCGAAGCTTTTCCTGTTGAGTAACACTGTAGATCTGTAGCCTCCACTTGTGCCGTTCGAGGCGAAATCATCTCTGGATGGCAAACCTCTATCGAGGGTAGAGGGATTTTACTCGGATCTTGCTGCCCAGCATTGGCGCCCATCTGTACAACCAAATTCCCCGCGATTAGCGGATCCTCGAGACCCACGTGATTCGGATCCGAACGTGTCTCCAATGCCCGGGTCCGAACAAGTAGAACCTCATGCGGTTCTGGCCCCGTTCCTGTTCCGCCATTTGAGATATTTAGTGGAACGGCCCCATCAATTTCTTTCCTAGATGGGAGGACGTCAATGCTAGCGTGATTAACATCACCACTATTTGAAACCTTAACGGGAAAATCTCCAACATTGCATTCCCGAGAATAATGCTCGTCAATGGCTGCATGAATTCCATCCTCTTGATTAAAGCAATTAAGTGGAAGGGCCTCCTCAATCTCCTCCCGAGAATGTTGGACGTGAACCGTTGCATGATTTGAATCCGAAACGTTCGGGTGCACCTCGACCGACATTACTCGAAACTCGCTGCCCCGCATTGAATGCGCCGAACCGGAGACCGAGCGGGGAAGCCGAAACGTTCGCCCCACCACCGTTGACAGCCTCGATCGCTGGTGTCTTCACCATCGCCACCTTGGTTTTAGTCTTCACCATCTCCCCTATCTTATCCTCATGTTACTTAGGTATATCTATTGTCCTTTAATATTCTTATGTAATAGTTTAGTTTTTATTTTGATTTGTAATGAGTATGCATGTTCATTTGAAATACATTATAGGTGTTTGTTGCAATGCCTAATAGATGCAATATGTGATTTATAAATAGATTGGATGAAATAATAGATCGTTGAAATGTTTAAGAGTATGTATGTTCATTTGAAATGCAATATAGGTATTTGTTGAAATGCTTAAGATGCATATGTGATTTATGTAAAACTTTCTTTTTGATTGGATGAAGTATTAAATAGAGTTTATAATGTGTTTTTTCTGTAATATGTGATTTTATTGTCATATGTGAATTAGAAATGCAATTAGTATGTGTGAGGGTAATATATTTTGAATAGTCATGTTCTTGAATGCATAATATAATTTTATTTGTTAGGTAATCATTATTTTAACTATAAATAATTGTATATTATGTTATTATATAGGCCCATCATATATATATATATTGCATTTTAAAGATATTGCACGAAATTGCACAAAATCTCATTCACACGTGTGTGTCCTTCCACACTAAGTTAGGTGTGACCATGCACAATGAGAGGCGTATGCAATATATTTTGTGAGAGTTGCTCCCATTATAATGCCCTGCCTCGATGATAGCGCATTTGAACATCCATTCAAAAAATTACCCAATAACAGTTATAGATAACATGCATGATATACCATCCATACAGATAAAAAGGCACAGAGAAAATTTAATCTTTCATTGATAAACGAATGTCCAAATAAAGATAACAATAAGATCTCAAAGTCTCTTTGTTACATAAAAAAAGTTGGAAAGGAGAGGAACACACAACCTCAATAACACCCTGCAGATGCATCACCAAAAACGTGGGCCTCTGTCTCCTGCTCTACACTTCTTATTGGATTTCTGAAAAAGGTAACTTATGAGTCAAATGACTCAGTATGGATAAAATAATATAAAAAGAAGAATAGATTGTAGGTACGCTTTGCAATTGCAATAACTAAATATGTTTAATAGATAATATTTTAATAACAGATAGCAATATAGATACAGTTATATTCCAGGCCTTTAAAAGTTATGCAATTAAAATCAATTCATTGATATCTCTTAATCCATATACCCATTTACTTATCCCGAACTCGCCCATCAAAGGAGAAAGTTTACACTAGGAATGAAGCTTGCAACACTTCATTCAGAGTGCAGACTAAAACCTATGCACAAGTGCGATCTTTCAGCTAGCCTGGCTAGTAGCACTCCAACACTCATGACATCAGCACATTGTCTGGGGAATCGTAACTCCGTCAACCAAGTCTGTCGGAGGAGTCTCGCTCGCTCCAAAACAAGTGCAGCAAAAACGAATCCGCATGGTGCGATGCACGCGTGCATCCACCTTAATTAATTATTCATGCATATTCCACCAGAGTAACTACTACTAGGGCTGCTAATTGAATTGAATCATTCGAATTCGAGTAGGATTCGTTCGATAAAAATTCGAAAAAAGTTCGATTCGAAATCAAATGAACTGAATTTGAATTTAACCTGTGGATTCGATTCCCAAATGAATCGAATCTGAATTCACTTGGATTCGTTCGATAACAATTCGATTCGATTCGATACACACACATATATAATATGGTATGAAGCATTATATATATGTATGTAAATAAATGTGGTATATATTTTGTAAAATCCCCACAAATGATACACAATTTAATATAAATAAATAAAAATTTTCAGCGTCTTATTCTAAACATTCCAGTTTTGGGATGTCTATTACATACACCATGCCCCTCCCCGAAATTCTCTCTCACCCCTCGTCACTCATGAGAAAAAAACCCTAACATTTGCTTCTACTCTCCAACGTCACCAGCTCCAACCTCTCGCTCCTGCTTGATCTCTCCAATGTTGCTACCTCCAGTTTCCCGCTACTGCTCTCTCTCTCCAACGTCGTCGGCTCCGACCTTTCGCTTCTTCACGCTCTCTCCAATGTTGTCAGCTCTAGTTTCCCGCTCCTGCTCGCTCCACCACTGACAACACCACCCTCCCAATCGCCAACCTCACCACCAGCTCCCACTCTTCCCCGTCATCGACAACGAAACCTGTTCTAGACTCACCAACGTCGCCACCATCTCTCCATCACCCCCGCAACTACTAGTATTACCACACACCCCTTTTACGCTAAAAACTTAAGATTTAGATTCTACCCAAATAATTTATGTTATTCTAAAATAGATCATCTACAAACAAACATATTAAATTTTTAAAAACCAACCCGATGTCATAGGTTTCAAATTTCTAATAATATTTTCCTTAATCACACTCTTAATCCTCCCATCTATCCTAATATCCAGATCTTATGATAAGGACAACCAAGCATTTGAATACAAATAATATTTTAGAGACAATTAAGGTATGAACAAATTTCATGGATTTCGAGTTTTGCCTAAATGACTAAATGTGCAAAAGATCATAGCTGCAACTAAATTCCATTTCTCATCAAGATTTCAAGCAGACTAGGTTATCAAGAAGGAAATATCATCATAATATTTAATAAACCCAACTATGCCCTCATAAGAATGCATTGAAATGAGGTAAGCATGAACTGTTCGTGATTAATGGAGAAAAAAATATTACATAATAGAAAATTGAAGATCATAGCTATACCAACTAAGTTCTTAGTCAGGTCTACCGATTTTTATATACCACAGATGCATCATTCAGCTCCATAAGTCAGTGCACGTCAACCTTTTGTGATTCTGATGGAATTTAGTGATTCTTTCTTTTTTCTTAGATATCATGGAGATAGGTCACAATGAGGGTAATATATGGAAGATTCTTCAGAAAACATGGAACACAATCTTCTTGTTACTGTTTTGGACATGTATATCTATTAATCTGTATTTTGTATTTCTATATTGGTTTGGAATTTAAAATATAGTTGAGTATGTGTTTTCATTTTATTTTTAGAAGTCTAATTCAAACATACCATCTTCTCAAGATAGTGTCCATGAGAGGATCATTGGGCATGATGATGATATTAATGAAAAAGTGGAAGAAGAGGATGAAGAAACAGAAATATTGATTCCTGAAATAACTAACAAGATTGATAGAAAGAAAATATCAATGATTTAAGAATAATTTACCAAAGAGAATAAGAAAATTGGTGGAGTGTTTGTTAAAAGATGGAGATGCATTGATTGAATTTCCATCATAGGTACAAAAAGAAAAAAATCAATGATTTATAGATACAAAAAAGCAAATGAGGATTGCAAGAGACATACACGAACAACAAAAGTTAGGTACTTTAATGCAATTTATCTTATCTATTGAATTTTACCATTTAAGTTAAAAGGTTTTTACTTATCTTAATTATTTTTTTCACAAATTAGTATCACAAAGTCTATTCAGTTATTTGAAACTTAGAATATTATTAATGTAATTTTTTTATTATTAGTTATGTTATTAAATAAAATTCTAATTCGTTATAAAATGAATCGAATTTGAATATTCGAAACTCCAAACGAATTGAATTTGAATCTAGATTAGAAATTCGCTTAATATTCGATTCGAATTTGGATTCGAAAATTTTATAATGAATTGAATCTGAATCTCGGTGGATTCGAATGTATTCGATTTGATTAGCACCCCTAACTACTACCACCCCATTTTGTGATGCCTCTCGAGTCAAGATGACTCACTGTCGGCTTAGTTGGACTACAAGGGTGTGCGTCCACCTTGTAATATTTAAATATGTATTTCTTTGCTTGCATATTATTAAATAATTAAACTTGTAAGTGAATAATATATCTTCATTAATAAGTTCTAAAACCAACACTTTTATAACCCTCGGGTCACCATCCAGTCATCCCGTAATCATTTTCCAAGCTTTCCAACAAGTATCTTGTATTAGCTTGAAACAAGATAATTCTCGAAGTCAGGTTGTTGAACCAAAACTAATCGAGTAAAAATCTCGTCGACGATAAAGATACAAACAATCTAAATTCTGCACGCCTAATTATATGTTTCAAAATAGATATTATCAACAGTAAGATACAAACAACTATCGCATTGTCGATCATAGGGGATACACATTGTTAGAAAGAAAAAAATATAAAGTGGCATATATATTTGTAGTATAGAAAGGAGGAGTTCTACAAATTTTGTACACAAGATTAATTTGAAGCACATTCAAGTACTAACCAAGAAAAGGAAAATCGGGTATAATATACAAGACGAAATATTTATGATTGAATGGTCATACATATTATAACTAATCATATTAAAAACAAAGACTATTATATATTTATTTGTTTATTTATATCATCATGGACGAAGCAATTTCCACGGTAAAGATCATAACTTTGACTAATATAACTATATAATATTATCCTATGATACAAAGTCTTCATAGGAAGTTTATACTATAATTAGACTATGAAAGACACTCAATGTTTGTTATAGATGGAGGGACAACAAAGGCACTCACTAGTTGGTCAAAATCCTAACGGTATACGAAGGACTATGGGGAACTCAATCATCATGATTATAACTATCACTACTAAGAAAAGCAAATCACTTACTCATCTTTATTCGTTTGCAATTAGAAAAAAGCAATGTTACATTCGTACATGATCCACAATTTAGGGAGATAACCATTTAAATTATCCTCTAACCATTCACATCAAAGATAACTAGGGTCTTTTGAAACATATATAATTATTGTTACACCTGTAAGATATGATTTACAGAACAAGAACCTCACGTTGAAGGATGAGTGCTCACATCTGATTGAAATATAATGCCTCAACATAGATCATATCCCGCCTTGATTTATGCATAAATTTTATATGACCACGATTTAACATAAAACAACCACCATATACCAACAACGAGGAAGATTGAAAAAGCATAAACTCCACAAAATGATAATCTCCACGTATTGCGAGTAATACGAGTAAATTAAGGAGAAGGTCAAAGATTTATTACCTATGCTAATGCATACCTCTAATCCGCATGCTTGATGGCTCGATCAAGAATCCGATGAGAGAAGTGTCTTTCCCTTGAGATGGTGCTCCTCCTTTTCATGTTGTCTCGAGGTTACGGAGCTTCTTGAGCTTCAGATAATGATGGTTGCATCCTTCTCCCTTTGGTTATATGGAGAAGGAGAGGGAAAATAATACAAGAGAATAACTTGGAGAGGTGGGAAATGATGGATTAGGGTTTAGAAAGGAGTACGAATTATGAGAGATGAAGGGTGGGGCTCTTAATATGATGTAGGTGTAAAACCCTAGTTTTAGAAACCCTAAAATAACCCTAACCCGAAAGTAATTATTAATTTATGTAGTCATTAATTCACATCAATGTCCATGACCCCTCTTCACTAAAACATGCATATCTCACACATCCTGACTCAGAATTATACATTTTTAGACTCATCGGAAAGCTTGTGACGAGATGATACTTTTGAATAATATTGACTAAGTTTAAGATTTCGAAAAAAAAAGTGAAATTTACAGGGTGTTACACTCAGCACGTGTTATATTTTTTTATTTTTTTCACAATTGTCGGGGTCTTAGCTCTACAAGCTAAGAAATCCCCCAACACCATACGAATCTTGATGTCTATTTTGTAGGTAATAGTTTGGATAAGCTAGGATAATATACCAAATTGGTCCATATTGAAACCAACTTTTCTTTGGTGTTGTTATATTCGAGTGGTGTCACTCACTCACATAGTTCAATATGTTATAAAATTCATAAGATAATTAAACAATCGAATAAATACGATAAAAAGGAGAAAACAAATTCCAAATACTCCATCATGGGTAAACATGTGTGTGTGTGTGCGCGAGCGTGTCCGTGCGTGCGTGCGCGCATGGGTGCGCACGTGGGTTCGTGCATGTGTGCGTGCATGTGTGTGTGTGTGTGAGAGAGAGAGAGAGAGGTATATAGGACATGCATGTGGTTAGGATGCTATGTATGTAAGAATCTATGGTAGAATGTGGGTAGCCAAGTATGATTTAAGGAATTCGACCAGGTATGTAAGAATCAGACATGTATGGAGAAATTTATGAGTGTATAAGAGCGTGGGCTGTATTGTCATGTAAACAAGTATGTGAGGAATATGACGATGGATGCGGGTATGTAAGAGTGCGTTGAATAATAAATGGGTTTGTAAGAGTGTATGAAGGGGTATGAGCATGTATGCAAGTGTATGAGGAATATGGTATGCATATAGGTGTGTATGAGGGTATGGAGCAATGTATGGATCTATAAGAGTGTATGGAGGGCTATGGGCATGTATGAAATTGCGTGAGGAATATGACCATACATATGGGTGGGTAAAAAGTATGGAGGGTGTGGGCATGAATATAAGAGTGTATGGGGGAAAATTGAGCATGTATGCAAGCATGTGAGTAACATGTGTCTACATATGGGTGTGTATGAATCTATGGAGCAATGTGGGCATGAATGTAAGAGTGTATGGGTGTATTTAGATATGTATGCAAGTGTGTGAGGAATATGATATGCTTGTAGGTGTGTAAGAGTGTATGGGGCAATGTGAGCATAGATGTAAGAGTGTATGTGAGTGTATAGGCATGTATCCAAGTGAGTGGAGAATATGAGTATGCATGTAGGTACGTATGAGTGTGTGGAGCAATGTATGGGTGTATAAGAGTGTATGGAGAAATATGGGCATGTATGCAAGTGTGTGAGGAATATGAGTATGCATATGAATGTGTATGAATATGGAGATATGTATGGGTGTATTAGAGTGTATGAACATGTATGGAATTGTGTGAGGAATATGGACATGCATATGGGTGGGTAAGAGCGTATGGAGGGCTATGGGCATGAATGTAAGAGTGTATGGGGGTAAATTGAGCATTTATGCAAGCATGTGAGTAATATGGGTATACATATGGGTGTGTATGACTCTATGGAGCAATGTGGGCATGAATGTAAGAGTGTATGGGTGTATTTTGGCATGTATGAAAGCATATTAGTAATACAGATATACATACCGGTGGGTGTATGGAGCAATATGGACATGAATGTAAGAATGTATGGGTATATTTTTGGGCATATATGCAAGTGTGTGAGAAATATGGGTACGCATATGAGTTTGTATGAGGGTATGGAGTAATGTATGGGAGCATAAGAGTATATAGAGACGTATGGACATGTATGCAAGTATGTGAAAAATATGAACATGCATATGGGTGTCTATGAGTATATGTAGGGATATGGGCACGTGTGCAAGTGTGTGACAGGGACGAGCATGCATATGGGTGTATATGAGGGTATGAGCATGTATGTGGGTAAGGGTATGAACAATTGAAAAGTGTTAGTTCAACCATTTCTAATCGGACTAATGTGATATCCAAACATTTTTGTAAGAGATCGACGTCGAGGGAGAGGAATTTTTATATACTATAGTTATATTTTAGGTGCACAAAGATTATTAGGAGTGTAGTGAATCAGTCAAACGAGTCAAATACCCGGCTAATATGTATTATCATAAAATACATATATTTTATTTAATCACATACATACAATACCTATATATATTATTTAAGCTTTGTGTATATTACGAAATGTGTATTAACTTTCCTTAGTTTGGAGGTCCCAAGCTAAGGGATTCCTTGATGATTTCAATGCATACACTATGTTGATATTCTTGTCTTATAAGATTTATTCTTTACTAATTTTTTGGTAGCATAACTACAAGTCTCTCACATATATTAAATTGATCTTTTAAAGGTTAATATGCATGTTTGATGCATTGCAAAACTTTAAAAGGTCATATTATGAGGTATATTGGAGATATATGTGGTTATGCTGCTGAAATTTAAGCAATAAATAAATCTTATATCCAAGGAATATCCACATTGTGTCTGCATCGAATCATCGGGGACGTGCAAAACTAAATTTGAAATAAAATGCCCCTTCCTTGTCTCATCTTAAGTATATGGGAATGGATGTCAGAGGGTAAGTCTAACTATGGGTACATAATAGATGATCGAGGCTAATGTAAGCGATATATGCAGCTTTCATAAGTGATGAATAAAACTCAAGATATCCTCATGATGTAGGCTAAGCGATGGACCCTACCCGTACTTGGATATACAATCATTTAGGTTCTGATGATTCTGTAAGAGAGATATTCTTACATGGTGTGGAAGGTTTCCTTACGTTTTCTTATGCACATGGACTGTGGATTGTTGACAGATAAGGAAAATATCATGTGTCCCTACAAGAACTGATATCTACTAAAGACGGCATCGAGGAACATCATTGTGGAATACTTCTGTTGAAAGGGATTTATCGACGATTATACGACATGGTATGCACATGACGAGAAGAGGCGTTTTAGTGTCGAGAGTGATGATCGTCCTTAGAATATTTTTTCTAAATGGTTAGAGATGTGGTCGGATCTGAATTCGATCAGGCATCTGAAGCGAACGAGAACGATGTAGACAATCAGCAATTTGAGGGGTTTCTAAGGAAGGCAGAGGAACCATTATGACTTGGTTGCCCTAATTTTCCCTGGTTATTTATTGTTGTTGAGTTGTTGTCTTTGAAGAAGTGGTACACAATGACAAATTCTAGTTTTGACGGCGTGATCAAGTTGATAAAGATAAAGCAACTTGAGCAAAATGAGTTACCAGAAAGTTTCTATAAGGTCAAGATAATGATGCGTAAACTGGGTATGTCTGAGGTCCAAATTGTTGCACGCTCAAATTACCATATGTTGTACTATGGAGAACATCAAGATGCAACAAGTTGTCATGTTTGTGATGAGGAAAGTCAAATGTCCTACAAAAATACTGCAGTACTTTCCATTGACCCCACAACTTCAGAAACTATATTATTGTAGAGAAACCACGAAGGAGATGATGTGGCATGTCGAATATAGATATGACGGTACCATCGTATCCTTCTGATTCCCAATGCTGGCATGCATTAATGGATTCGTCACCCAAATAGCATAGAAGAGAAATGTAGTAATCGGGTTAACGACCGATGGGTTTAATCCGCATGGACGAACTAAGGATTACTCATGTTGGTCTGTCATTATAACGTCATATAATCTACCTCCTTATTTGTGTAACAAACAACCATACATGTTTCTTTCTCTTCTTGTTCCTGGTCCGACCCATCCTAGTAGATTTTTGGATGTTTGTCTACGACCCCTATAAGATGAGTTGAAAGATGTCTAGGAAAATGGTGTGGGAAGTTACGATGTAATAAACAAGGAAATTTTCAAATAAGAAACAGACTACTCTAGTCCATTAGTGATTCGAGCATATGGTATACTATCTGGGTGGAGTACACGCAGATTGCATAATTTTCCGCATTATATGGAGAAGACAAAGCCATTCTAGCTTCAGCACGATAGAAGTCCATGCATTTTTAACTGTTATAGACAGTTCATCCATATGGATCATTCCTACAAAGATAAAAAATGGCATTCAAGATGAATGCAGTGGAAGAGTCGTAGCCGCCACCTAAAATGTCAGGAGAAGATTAACATGTTCGATTGTTACAGCTGACGGAACGTGTTGAAGATACGCTCCATTGTTGTGGGGTAGATCATCACTAGATAAAGATGAGCATCTTGTAGGAGTTACCCGTATTAGACAAGAATACTTGTTAGGCATAATCTAGATGTGATGTACGTAGAAAAAATGTGTTCGATAATATATTTCATACGATGTTGGGAACTTCTAGGAAGATCAAAGATAGGGAGAATGCACAAAAATATTTAATGAACATATGTGCTCGTGCAGATTTGTCTTTGAAGAGCATGCAGATGACTCATCTTGTTGTCAACTGCAAAATGCACGCAAAGCGCATACTTAGTAAAGAAAGTACGTGCATAGACCTCAGAACTAAAATTTACATATGATTATATTTCAAATATTTCAAAACTAATTGATCAAAAGAAGAATTATTTTCAGGCGGTATTTTTTAAATAATTATTAAAAAATCAAAATTAATTAAATAGATGACGACACGGAAAGCCCGAGCAAACGAGGTAGATAAGATATATCTCAAATGGCCGTTGCGACCTCAATCGCTCGTGTGTCAATCAAGAAAAAGAGACCACCAAAATCGAATAAAATCAATCAAAATCAAATAGCTGTCCTGCTATTTTATTAACCTGGTATAGCGATCAGGGTCGAACACAAGGAGCACGTGATGGCCTTGCGGCCTACTAAGTAGTCAAGAAGAGAGAAGAAAATAAAATACAAGTGTCTTTGGTGGGTTTTTAATGATTTTTAATTTTTTTTTGGATTTTTAATTTATTAAGGAAATAAGGAAAACAAGTAAACAAGGCAATTCAACAATTTATTTAATGTATCAACAATCAGTCAAAAATTCCAATAAAAATGTTTTTGTGTATTTTATAATCTTTACTATTTTTGTTGAATTTTTGGGATTTTTCTGATTTTTATTTAATTTTCTAAAAATAAAATAATGCAAGAAAATGAAGGTACTGTCCAGTCAGGAGTAAAAGGCCAATTTAAAATGCAAAAGAGCCTATTTAGCTCCTAGAGGTAATTTTCCTATAAACTAGAAAGTTTAAGGAAAATTCGGGCACTGGAATTATTGTTTTTTAGATTTTTAAAATAGTTATTAGAATTTTTATAAGTTTTTAGATGTTTTTCAATTTTTATGAGTTTTATATGATGAAAATGGCCAAAATTGGCCAGAAAATCAAACACAACAAACTAAACAGTAGCTAATTTTTTTGTAATTTTTAGATAAGTTTTAATATTTTTTGTGATTTTTCAAATCAGACAGTAGAGAAAATGCGTATTTTTGAATTTTTAAAAATATTAAACGAATTCAAAAATGTCTCCAAAAATTAGAGAAAATTTTACACCATTGCAGGAGCTACGTTTCCAATTTTCATCAAATTTGGAGTCGATTTGCTATTTTATTAAAATCAAACACAAGGGCACAGTACACAGGGACCTAAATGCAATTAAAACAAGTTCCAGGGGGTCCGGTGCAAAATTCCCAAGGATTCACGTGCGAGGCGCGTGACCTGGGGCACTCAGGGACCTAATTGCAAGAAAAATAAGGTTCTTGGACTACTTAGTAACACGTACTAAAAGTCCAGGGGCCTCTGTGCAAAATACCCACGAATTTCAACACATGTTGCAAAAATCCACGCACAGGGGTATAAATGCAATTTTCTAAAAGTTTTCATTCATTAAGTAACATCCCAGAACTACAAGGGCATTAATGCAAATATCCCACAAGATCACGTGTCGAAGCACGTGTCCACAACACACAGGGGCATAAAAGCAAATACCATAAAAGACATGGTCCACTATGCAAATTACCCTACTGAAATAAATGTTTTAAAATAATTACAGGACTAGATAGTAAATGCGAAAGCTAAAGGGGACTAAGAGAAATTTACCCCTTATTAAGATCCAAGGGCGGGAAGCGCTCCACGTGGCTGATCGGACGGCTGAGGGTAGTTGGCTCCTCGCTCCTGTAATGCAAGCCGGATCGAACGGTCGAGGTGCAGCTGATGAATACTCATTCATCACTCTTTATTCTTATATTTTAGCTACAAAAACCTTTGCAAATACATGTAGGTATGTGTAAATAGGAATAATTACCAAAAGCATGCATTGTGTAAAAACCTATAATTAGCATGTTTTTGTGCAAAAATAAAAGAATAAAGATTAAAAAGAAAAAGAGGGAAATATTTAGAATAAATATTGAGCAACCTAACCCAAGGGAGGGCTCTGCATGGGCCTGACCGCATAAAAGCCAAAGTAGAGGGAGATAGGGACTCATGTGTAAATACCTATGTAAATAAATATAGATATTTTCCCCACCAAAAATATGCTTGTAAATACTTGTATATATTTATAAAATATAAAAACCAAAAGAAAAAGTTAAAAATCAAAAAGAATTAAAATACCCCTTTCATCATGTACATAAACCACATCTATATATTTATTTAACCTTGTAAATAAATAAAATTATTTTCCAAACTCTTTGTAAATATTCTATATTATATAGTGTAAATAAATAAAATAAAAAGAATTAGAACAAAAACAAAATAAAAAGAGCAAAATTAAAAATACAAAAATACATTGTACATATGCCATGTATATAGATGTACATATATATTTATTTTACCTATGTATATAAATCATAAAAATAAAATAAAAATATCTTTTTATTCCTTATTTTATTCTATAAATAAATAAAATATAAAATGGGAATAAAATTGCATAAAAATAATAATTAAAAATCAAAAAAATCAAAAACCCTAATTGTGTACATATACCTATATAGTACATACTATGTATATACCTTATTTTTATTTCCAAAAATTAATTAAAAATCACTAAAAATAGAAAAAAAATAAAATAAAAATATTTTGTGTTTTGAGTTTTTGCAAATTCGGGCCCTAGCTACCCTTAATTTCCATTTCAAAACTCAGCCACGTGGCCCATTCCCATTGGGTCCTGGGGATGTTGACCGCCCGGTCAACTACCCCCCCCCCCCCAGGACCACCTCCCGCGGATCTGGGTCGTGGACCCGATTTCTCGAATTTCTACCCGCTCGACCCGATCACTATTTCACCAAACCCCGGCTCCGTTTTGATCCTCCCACATCCGACATCCTCGCCGGGCACACACCTTGGGATCCGCGCTCCTCATCGACCTACCCGAGCCAGTCTTAGCCGGACCCCTCCAGCTTACATAAGCGAGCTCCGCCACCCATTTTCACCATCTTTGGCTAGTTGTTTCCTCCTCCTGTGAGCTCCAGAGCAACCGTGAGAGTAACAGCTCGCGTTTGAGCCTGTCGAAGCGAGGAGAGGGAGCTTCGCCATCGATCCGGCGAGCCCAGCCGCCGTAGCTCCGCCACCAGCGTGAGCTTCGAGCCTCGGAGCGAGACGATCCTCGAGGCAACGACCAGGAGCTTCAGCAGCTCCTCCCCAGTCACTCCGATCACCCAGGTAGCTCCGATAGCCTATCTTTTCCTTTAATTTCAGTTTACGCCCAAATCGCTCTGCCGCCGCGTTTCTTTGATTCCGACCACTCCGTCACCCATTTCAATCATCGGAATCGTCCATTACGTCCGCCTCCTCCCGACGCACCTTCTTCACCCATTCGCCCAACCCAGCTCGCACAGGAGCTGGGAACCGAGCTCCTCCGTCCACCACCTTTGCCGGAGCTCGCCATCCCGACACATCCATCACCCCCACTTCGCCTAACCGGGTCGAGGCAATTTGCCCTCGGCCCGTGAATCTTCTGGTTCGCTTTTCAGGTCAAAACGAGGGCCATCTGAGGCCCTTCGCCATCCAGCCAGGAGACCCAGCTCCGCCGACCTCGACCGAACTCCTCGGAGCTCGGCTCGATCATCGGAGCCCACCGGCAGATGCGGGAGCCTTCCACGATTCTTCTCCGGCCTTCAGAGGGCTCCAAGGAGGAGCACCGCACACGCACGAGCCCGGCGAGTCTCGCCGGGGACTTGTTCTTCCAGCATCCTCCATCGCCGTCTGATCGTCCCCAGCGCCCCAGTTGTCATCTGAGCCGTTCCTACCAGGCGTGGCATCACCGTCAGATCATTTCGAGGACAGATCTTGACCATCCGCTAGGAGGAATAGGCACCAGCACGCCTCGTCCGTCGGATCTGCCACGTGCCCTCTCCTCCTCCGTCGATACACCAAGGGCTTGGCCTCCAAAGCACCGTGACCGTTCGATCTCCACGTGGAGGGCCCTTGACCGTCCGATCAGGCCTGCATTCCAGAGTTTGAGCGCCCGCTTCTCTCCACCGTCAGATCGTCGACGTGGCGCACATCCAGCCTTCGACATTAAATAAGGGGTAAATTGTCCTTAGACCCCTTTTTCTTTCCTGCATTTAGTTTTAGTCCTGTAAATACATAGTGTAGTTCTTTTACTTTTGTGAAAATTGCACTGTGGACCCCGTACTTTATTTTCCTTGCATTTATACCCCTGCCAGTAGTGGACACGTGCATCGACACGTGATATTTTGGTTTATTTGCAGTAGATACCCCTGTAGTTCTGGATGTTATTGAATGAATGAAAAGTTTCTCTTATTTGCATTTATACCCCTGTGCGTGATTTATTTGAGCATGTGCGTTATATTTTGGGTATTTTGCAGATAAGCCCCTGGACTTTTGGTACTTATTACCAATAAGTCCTCGGGACTTATTTTTATCACATTTGGGTCCCTGAGTACCCCAGGCACGCGCTTGGCACGTGTTTTGCTGGGTATTTTGCACCAGACCCCCCAGAACTTTGGGTATTTGCACTTTGGTCCCTATGCACAGTGCCCCTCTTGTATATTTGAATAAAATATCAAATCACCTCCAAATCCAACGAAAATTTGACACATGGCTCCTGCCACGGTGTAGGATTTTTGTGGATTTTTTAGGACATTTTTTATCTCGTCTGATATTTTAAAAATTCAAAAACATTCAATTTTGCTACTGTCTAACTTTAAAAATCACAAAAAACTATTAAATAGTGTCCAAAAATTACAAAAAAATTGTCCACTGTTTGTCTTGCTTAGTTTGATTTTCTAGCCAATTTTGGCTATTTTTCACTGCAGAAAACTACTAAAAACTTAAAAACACTCAAAAACCTATAAAAATTCTAGTAAATAAATTAAAAATCCAAAAACAATAAAATTGGTGCCTGAATTTTCCTCATTTTGTCTTCTTTGTAGGAAAATTACCTCCAGGCCATTTTGGAGCTCTTAGATATTTTATTTAGGGCTTTTTGGCTCGGCTGGACAGTACCATCTCTTTTAGCCACTGTTTGATTTTTAGAAAATTAAATAAAGATCAGAAAATTCTCAAAAATTCACCAAAAACACAAAAAAATATAAAACACATAAAAACATTTTTGTTGAAATTTTTGCTTGACTTTTAGTGCCTTCAATAGATTGTTGAATTGTGTGCTTGGTTGTTTTTATCATTTTCTTAATTAGCTAAAAATCCAAAAAAAATATAAAATATTCAAAAACCACCAAAAACATTTTCTCCTTTTATTTTATCTCTTTTGACTACTTCGTAGGCCTCTCAGCCAACCCGTGCTCCTTGAGTTCGACCCTGGGTGCTATACCAGGTTAATCCTATAGCAGGACCGCTATTCGTGTTTTGATCGATTTTATTTTCATTAGTGGTTCAATTTTTCTTGATTGACATCGTCTGATCGCTTGGGTCGCAACGACCTATTTAGTACCTTATACCCGAGTGCTCAGGCCCGTCATCATAATGGCGTCGTTGCCGGGGAGCACGGCTTACTAGTCACTTTTTGAGTTTTTCTGCGACTTTTTCCTTTTCGCGGCTTTTTGTATAGCTTTCTGCATATATATACATATTTTCCTGATATTATTTAAATAATTTGGTCTGACCACTTGTCTTTGTTTCTTACGAGGGCCCGAGAATCGAGGCGGCCGATTTCGAGAAGCCGACGCAACCGCGAAGCTCGGAGGCGGCTCCCTTCTGCACGGAGCCGCGGGAGAGAGCGAGAGAGAGAGTTGGGTGGGTGAGGTTAGATTAGGTCTCATTTGATTATTATTGTTGTAATAATACAGGGACTCAGAGACTGGACTTGAACTGTGCTTGAATACTCAGCGGGTCTGTTTCGCCGAGCACCGGTGTGCTCGGGGGACCCTTAGGAGATTTTCGCGGTTTTGACGTGGTTTTCCTTATCTTTTTTACTGCCTTTTCCGGTGTTTACGCGGTTTTTGATCGAGCCCCTAGCCGTAGGATTTTCTGCTTGATTGTGACGTAACTCATAGGATCCAAACACCCTAATATAATTGCATGTTCCTATAGTGCGGTAATTGGACCTATAATAAAAATAATAATAAAATAGTCGTTCCATCACCTCCGAGCCTACACGCCGTGAGCCCATCCCGTCAAGCGCTACTCCTGAACTCGACCTGTCGAGAAGAGGAGGGGTGGGTCTAGACCGGACCCTTTGGATTGGAGGCTGGTGGTCGGCTAGCCGTTCTTTCGAGTAGCACTGCTGTTTAGGGCCTCGGTTTTCCGCTTGCATCACTTAGGTAGTTTATTTCCTGTCTTTACATTTATGCGCGGATCATATTGCATGTAGAGTGCTGGAGTCAGGTACGCCTTCCTTACTTTGCATGCATCATTGATTTATCGTGCATCGGCTTTTTCGTCTTCTCCCCCTGTTTTGGACTTAATAACCAGGAGAATCGAAAAATTCGTTAGGCGTTTGTTTGCTATTTGAAAAATATTAAAAAGAAAAACCATAAAATTGGGACTGGTTAACACTATTGATCTTAAAAGACGCTCACCCTAAAAATTTTGTCTTGGGGAGAGCAACCCCCTCATTGTATGGTTTGGATGCGCGAGAGAGTGACCCGCACCCTAGGTAGAGCCCTCCGGTACTAGTCCCGACTGATTACCGACTCTTCCGTGCGGGCCAGTCGGTTGGGTTAGCATCGGGTATCCTAACAGGTCACGTAAGCGCTCTGATATTTTGTGTGTTCACCTAATAAAATCAACAAGATAACTTGACCGAACTTTCACGGTCTTCAGCTCGCGTTGTGTTGGTGAACCGGGGGTTTGTTTTGTGATCATAGTTTCTCTAGATCTCATCCGCCCTACTCGCCAGATCAAGATGATGGGTAGATGCTCTCTTAGACAGCCTCTGGCTGCACCGCTTTCGGGCACGTCTACCCGATCATCTAGGTTGGCCCGCGAGAGCCGAGACCAGCACTCCGAGCCCGAGTACGACTCCGCCCTGTTCCCCCTCGATCCCCTTTCTTTTGGTACTGAGAGACATGAGCCCGAGGAGAGATTAGCAGATTTGACAGCACCTGAGTTGGGCTCATTTGATTTTGCAGACGTCATGGCCGGCAGTTCTGAGGATCACCCCGGAGGTCCACGAGGAGATCGGCATTTTGTTCTGGACCAGGGAGCGATCAACTCCACCCTGATCGCCTCTTTAGAGACAGTTCAGCAGCAGTTGAGAGATCAGGGAGCTTTTATGATTGAGATGAGGAGAGAGTCGGAGCGACTCAGAGCAGAGAGAGATCAGAGCGAGCCTGAGGACGGACCAGATGCAGAGGCACGAGCCGCAGCAGTCGCAGCAGCAGCAGCAGCAGCCGCCGCCGCCGCAGCGGCAGCCGCTGCGGCAGGAGGACCACCGAGACCGATGCGGGAGTTGCACAACCCCGGATCTACACTGATGCATCATTGGGTGGTGGTGCCTGTTATTGTGGGGGACTTCAAGTTCCCCCCGAACATCCTGCAGATGCTTCCCCGTTTTCACGGACTTGCCACCGAGGAGCCCCATATTCACCTCCAGGAGTTCTTGATGATCTGCAGTACTGTCCACGACCGCCATGTGGACCAGGATACGATTCGGATGATCGCCTTCCCCTTCTCCCTAGCAGACAGAGCAGCCACCTGGCTGAAGCATTGGGGGAAGTTTGTTTACACCTGGGAGCAGCTCCGCACCGAGTACTTGAACAAGTACTATCCACTCGGGCGGACCAATGCAGCGAGGGCCCTGATCAGTAACTTCTCCATGCTCCCCAACGAGCAATTCCATGAGGCATGGGAGAGGTTCCGAGAGCTCACAGACCGATGCCCGCACCACGATATCACGAAGCCGAACCTTGTGCAGAGCTTCTTTAGCGGGTTGACACCAGAGCTCCAGGGCCTGGTGAATGCTTCTTGCGGCGGGTCCTATTTCGCCAAGGATCACGACCAGGTCTGGGCCATTTTCGAGGAGATGGCCGAGAACTACATGGTGATGTCCCAGACCCGGTTGTACACACAGAGACCCTAGCAGCAGCCAGGATCCGTGCAGTACCAGAGGATAGCACGGGTCGATGCCGGTCCATCCAGTTCATCCGCAGTTGCAGCAGCACAGGCAAAGTCGTCCGCTGCGGATATGGGTATTATCAGCGAGAAGTTGGATCGGATGGAGCTGATCGAGAAGAAGCAGTGCCAGGGTATCACGCAGATGGAGCAGATGGCACAGACTCTGAGCGACATGAAGACCCAGCTCATGTGTCTCCAGGAGGCACAGACGGCTTCACAGCCCCGTCTTCTGTCGCGAGGCGATACCGGCGGCAGCAGCAGCTCGTCCCAGCGCTCCAGCTCCTTAAAGCAGCCTAGACAGGTTCACCTTATACAGGCGGAGCCATACCAGCCGCAGCAGCCCTCCTACCAGTCACCACCATCTCCAGACATGCAGATGGTGGTATACCAGCCGGATTAGCCTCTGGCAGTACTCCCGCCAGCCCCCTACGATGCAGAGCCGTTGATGGATGTCAACGGGATTTGGTATGACCGCCCCCAGCCTGGGATCCGACGAGACCATCCCGGATTCAGGTGGGGGAGTGGAGGTGCCCAGCCCTAGCAGCAGTCATCCAGTCAGGGAGGGCAGTATGGCCAGCAGAGAGATCACCAGCCGCAGCAGCAGCCCCCAGCCTATCAGTCACACCAGCAGTCGTCCGGCGTTCCTCGTCCCTATCAGCAGCAGGGACAGTCTTGGAGACGTGAGCAGCAGGCTCACCAGGCACACCAGCAGCAGCATCCTTCCTCCTACCCCTCTTACCAGCAGCACCAGTTCCAGCAGCCTCGGCACCAGAGAGGCTACCCGTCGAGCTCCCATGAGAGCCCCGCCTTGGATGATATAGCCCGCCTCCTCACGGACCAGCAGGCTACATTTAGACGGGAGATGGACGAGTTCCGCCAGGAGATGCGGGACCTGATGAGAGGGAAGGCCGCCATCCCTGCACAGATAGAGCCGAATCCGAACAGCATGAAGAGGAAGTCTGAGCAGGTAGTTGACACTGAGCATACCACTCCTAGTGATCCATTTGATGATATGTCTTCAGATCTGTTTGATGCTGATTTTGTTACACTTAGGAGCGGTAGAGCACCAGCAGGCGGCGCCTCATCTGAGTGACGACTCGAGGATCCACCCAGGGCGCCAGATGAGGAGGAGGAGAGCGGTACTGAGGCCGCACATGATGATGATGGTGGTACTGATGCCACCAAGGATGCTGATTCCACCGGCGGTACTGAGGCCGCCACTTCATCAGTTCGAGGAGGTGGTGCTGATGCCACCCGAGGAGCCGAGCCAGCCCGCGGTACTGAGGCCGCGAGACGTCCAGTAGCAGAGCCAGCCCATGGTGGTACTGAGGCCACCGATGTTTTTGTAGAGAGAGCAGTTGTTTTTCCTCATTCTCATGTATCTCAGAACACTGTTGTGAATAAAGGAAAAGGTTTAGTGTCTTCCGGTCCCACTGTGGTGCTTGATGTATGTGCGGATCCGGCCGTCGAGCCGTCTAGGCCTTTTCCTAGTCCTTCATCTGAGAAGGACCCTGTGATCCGCTTCCCTAGAGCCCTTCAGATGGGGAAGGGGAAGAAAAAAGAAAATGATCCAAAAAAGAGAGAGCAGGAGGAGTTCAGTCAGAGCATGATCGAGAGATTCCACATCCAGCTGACCCTCCAGGAGGCTTTGCAGCACATCCCCCTTCTTCAGCGATCTTTGAGAGATAGGACCACAGTCAGGAGGAGGAGGAGGAACCACACTTCAGAGATTCATGTGCTGACGAAAGCCACGTGCTTCGCGATCCAGAACCGTCTGCCGGCCAAGAGGCCAGATTCAGGGGCACCGTATGTCAGATGTCAGATTAGTGAGCAGAGGTTCGACCGGACTCTATTGGATAGCGGATCGTCGATCAACCTTCTCCCGGCAGCCCTTCTCGACCGCTTCGAGTTGGGCACTCTTAGACAGAGCAGGACAGTCCTTCAGTTTGCAGATCGATCTGTCAAGAGGCCGAAGGGGTTGTTGCGAGACGTTATCGTCACGATTCAGGGCCTGAAATTCCTCGTGGACTTCGTAGTGTTGGATATGGAGATCCCTGATTCAGTGGCCGATACCCCCATCATCCTTGGTCGTCCGTTCTAGGCCACAGCCAAGGCGGTGACTGATCATGATAGCGGGAAGGTATACTTTCGCGTCGAGGGCGAGAGTATACAAATAGAGACGGTCGAGGACTACAGAGCCAGAGAGAGAGCACGCTCAGAGGATAGCACAGATTCAGAGCAGCTGACAGACGCCGAGCCAGACATCCACCGGGACTGTGATTTTGTGATCACTGATGACGAGGCAGCATGGGCAGATCCTGCAGCACAGGCCATCCTCTCATTTTCAGATACAGCTGATGCCGAGATGATAGCAGTGGAGAGTCTGGAGAGCACAGCCCTGGTTCAGGATACCACGGAGGCAGCAGAGCCGGTCCTTGATCGCGACACGGATTTCAGTGACGGTGGTACTGATGCCACCTTGTTTGATGCAGATCCCTCGGATTCAGAGTCTGATTGGGCAGATTTGTTGATCAGATGCCAGACCTGAGTCCACCCGAGCCTACAGATGAGGAGGAGGTGGATGCAGAGCAGATCAGAGACAGCACAGTTGAGCAGCATTCTCCAGATCCAGTTTGCGAGAGTTCGCTTTCTTTCTCCCAGGCAGATTTGGCAGACTTAGCAGCATTGACACATTTTCTTCCGAAGCCAGAATTGCCAGCGCCCAGCTGTCCAGAGCTGAAGCCGCTCCCTACTTTGCTGAAGTATCGGTTCCTTGCGGGCGAACCAGAGATGTACCCATTCATCATCTCCGCCGATCTGACTGGAGAGCAGGAATCCCGTTTGATGGGGGTTCTTGAAAAGAACCGCAAGGCAATTGGATGGAGCGTAGCAGATCTCCATGGGATTAGTCCATCAGTGTGCTCCCACCATATCTATCTCGAGGAGGGGGCGAAGCCGTCGTGTGAGTTCCAGCGGCGGTTGAACCCCAACCTGAGAGAGGTCATGATGAAGGAAATATCGAAATGGTGGAGTGCAGATTTTATTTATCCCATTTCCGACTCCAAGTGGGTCAGCCCCTTGCATGTGGTGCCCAAGAAGACGGGCATCACGACTATGATCAGTGAGTCAGGAGAGGAGATTGTTACACGAGTACCCACCTCTTGGAGGGTCTGTGTTGACTACAGGAGACTCAACCAGGCCACCAAGAAGGACCATTTTCCCCTGCCTTTTATTGACCAGATCATTGAGAGACTGGCAGGGAAGAGCCATTATTGCTTCCTGGATGGGTACTCGGGCTACAACCAGGTGGCCATCGCTCCTGAGGATCAGGAGAAGACCACCTTTACCTGTCCCTTTGGTACATATGCCTTTCGACGCATGCCATTTGGGCTATGCAATGCCCCTGCGACTTTTCAGAGGTGCATGCTGTCGATCTTTTCGGACATGGTAGGGGAGTGTTTGGAGGTCTTCATGGACGATTTCTCGGTCTACGGCGATGGATTCGACTCCTGTCTTGACTGCCTAGACCGAGTACTCCAGCGATGTATTGAGTACCATTTGGTTCTATCTTGGGAGAAGAGTCACTTCATGGTGACTCAAGGGACGGTGCTTGGCCACATCATCTCCAACAGGGGCATGGAGGGTGATCCGGCCAAGGTTGATGTCATTAGAAAACTCGCACCACCGTCCAATTTGAGGCAGCTACGGTCATTTCTGGGGCACGTTGGATTTTATAGGAGATTTATTCAGGATTTCAGCAGGATTGCCCGACCGTTGACTGACCTCCTGACGAAAGACACCGAGTTCCTTGTCGATGACAAGTGTCTCTCGTCCTTTGCGACTCTCCAGCAGTGCGTGATTGAGGCTCCTGTTCTCCAGCCGCCTGATTGGTCTCTCCCATTCGAGATCATGACGGATGCCTCCGATTTTGCCGTGGGGGCAGTGCTGGGACAGAGGAGGGATGGAGTTCCGTTTGCTATCCACTACGCTAGCCGCACATTGGATTCCGCCCAGCGGAATTACATGGTCACAGAGAAGGAGATGCTAGCCGTAGTGTTCGCCCTGGATAAGTTTCGATCTTATATCATTGGATCTAGAGTGACTTTGTACACAGATCACACCGCCATCAGGTACTTCATGGCAAAGAAGGATGCCAAGGCCAGATTGACTAGATGGATCCTTCTACTCCAGGAGTTCGACATTGAGATCAAGGATAAGCCTGGAGTCAAGAATGTGGTGGCGGATCACCTCTCCCGTTTAGAGCAGCTTGAGGAGTCTGAGCAGATTGATCCCATTCGAGATACCTTCCCAGATGAGGCGATCCTTGCTGTCGCCTCACTCCCGTGGTATGCTGATATTGTGAACTTTCTCGTTGCTGAGAAAGTCCCACAAGATTGGCCCAGGCAGAGGCTTGAGACCTTCCTTGCGAAGGTGAAGTCCTACCACTGGGAGGATCCCATCCTTTACCACGAAGGAGGGGATAACGTCTGACGTCGGTGTATTCCTCAGGAGGAACACCATAGCATCCTCACTTACTGCCACAAGCTTGAGGCAGGAGGACATCATTCTGGGAGGAGAACGGCACAGAAAGTGCTCCAATCCGGCTTGTGGTGGCCTACCCTCTTCAAGGACTATGACGAGTTCGTGAAGTGTACTGACTGTCAGAGGATGGGCACTTGTGGACAGCGTGATATGATGCCGATGCAGCCCATTCATTTCTGTGAGGTTTTTGACGCATGGGGCATCGATTTCATGGGTCCATTCCCTAAGAGTCAGGGATTTGAGTACATTCTGTTGGTCGTTGATTATGTTAGTCGTTGGGTTGAGGCCATCCCTGCCCGAGCCGCTGATGCGAGGACAGTTTGCAGATTTTTGAGGAAGCACATCATCACGCGGTTCGGGGTTCCACGAGTTCTGATTTCTGATGGGGGGTCTCATTTCATCAACGACCAGGTAAAGGCCCTTGCTAGTGAGTTCAGTATAGACCATCGTGTTGCTACTCCTTACCATCCACAGACGAATGGTCTAGCCGAGGTCTCGAACAGGGAGATCAAGACTATTTTGCAGAAAGTCGTCTGCCCTGACCGAAAGGATTGGTCACAGCTTTTGGACTCGGTCTTGTGGGTATATAGGACTTCTTTCAAGACACCATTGGGCACATCTCCCTTTCGCCTCGTATATGGCAAGTCGTGCCATCTACCTGTTGAGCTGAGGCACAAGTCACTTTGGGCAGTTACAGATATTCTTATGGATCCAGATGGTGTAGGAGACCAGAGGAGGGCAGAGTTAGCTGCCCTGGAGGAGCTTAGAGATACATCTTTCTCAAACAGCCTACAGTATAAGGAGAGAGTGAAGGAGTGGCATGATTCTCACATCAGCCACAAGCATTTTGAGATTGGACAGAGAGTATGGCTATTTGATGCGACGCTTCGTTTATTTCCAGGGAAGTTGCAGAGCAAATGGAAGGGACGCTACTTGGTCAGAAAGGTACACGACAATGGTAGCATTGATATATCCGAGTTGTCTTCTGAGAGTACCTTTCGAGTGAACGGCCAGCGGCTCAAGCCATTTCTAGATCATGAGCCGCGGGACGTTATTGTTGCCCCTATTCATTTTGCGTGAGATGTGGTCTCTTGACTCACATCTTTTGCATCTCACGCCTGATTTTCACTGTTCCTCCGCCCTGTATAGATCCAGTTGTCTATATCATTCTATTCTTTAGTCCCACATCCCTTTTCTCATCTTATGATTATGCTATACTTAGGGTGTACTTTACCCTAAGTATAGGGGGGATGTAGGATCTGGGGGTATTCTTTTCATTCTTTCTGCTCCTGTTTTGCTGCCTATACTTAGGGATATTTTACCCTAAGTATGGGGGGGGCAGACTCTGTATCTTCTTCACTCGGATTTCCCTTCATGTACAGCTTGCTATACTTAGGATTAGTTAATCCTAAGTATAGGGGGAAACCACCGAGTTCCTCTCATTCTATTCATTCATTCGTTTCTGTACTCAGCCATTCCTTTTCACTTCCCTTTTACTAAGCACGAGTTATGTCTTCTTCATCGCTCTTGATCACTCTGAGGACATCGTTCGAGCTAAGTATAGGGGGAGTGTGTATATATTTCATATATACTTTAGCCATAACTCGTACTTTGTGTGAGTGTTTTAATAAATAAAATGGCTAAAAATCACAAAAATTAAAAAATTTTTCATGTATATAAACTTCTTTTAGCATGCACATACAGAGCTAGTGTACAAAGTATTTTTGTAAATGATTTCAAAAATCTTTTGTGTAAAGCTTGTGTAAATATTTTTGTATCAAAATTATGTATATAGTACAAAATTTTTCTAAAATGTTTTGAAAATCAAAAGTTTGCAAAAATCTTGTGTAAATATGTGTAAAGATCTTTTTGCAATACTTGCACCTCATGCATCATTCATCCATGATTTCAAAACATTTTTCAAAAATTTTGCACGATTGTAAAATTTGTGTAAATAAGCATCTTGTGTACATATGTATATAGTTTTTCTGGATGAGAGTTGACATTTAAACTAAGCCTGGAATTAAATTGAGAAATGGAGCTTGAATAAGATCTTAATCCACTTAACTCTAAGAGGAACCTTATAGGGCTTAGGGTTAAGGCTTTTCAGGTCCATAAGGACTTAATTCTTTGAGTCCACTAGGTTATGAGCATATGTCATCTTGATGAACCTAAGTAGAGCACTTAACAACACACGCATGACTCTTAGAGACAATGGCTTGACTTGCACCAGCACTTTACACATGGCTCGTCACGGATGAGGTGGTGAGGAGGCAGTTTCCTTTGGCTTGGGGTAGCATATGAGGGTAGTACTTCTAGGCGGAACCTCTCTTCTTCTTCTAGTGAAGGAAGTGCGCCTCAACTTGGTCTAGTGGTGATGAAGGCTAAAGAGATGTGGGTTGCAATAAAGCTTCAAAAGAGGGATAGTCTACTGGCTCAAGAGGAAAATTTCTTGTATATATGCTGCACCATGTAGATATGTTGTATAGAAGCACTTGAAAAAAAATGCAAAATGCAAAAAGAACTCCAAAAAAGTGGTGGGTCGGATTGAAAATTTAATAACCCCACCGGAGTGTATATAGTCAAATAAAGCAAAAGCTTATGGTATCATGTTACATCTCATGAAGCTTGCAGCGGGAGACTTGGCTACACTGGCTGAGCTTCCAAAAGTCTATACTTCTTCCCCCTCTTCTTGAGCCGGTTGCACTTGAACTTAGAAGGGAATACCCCGCTTCTCGAGGAAAGAGTTGCTAGACCGAGGCATTAGAGTTACCAGGTTGAGGGAGGTTGTTTCTTTGTTACTTCTGAGGTGGGGAGCTACATATCACTTACACCGCATGGAAAGATTCATGGTCATTAGAGTTTGTGTATGTAGACTTGTTCTGATCTGGTTTATTGAGGAGTCTTGCCCATAGATTGGTGGAACTTAGAGGCTGTTGGGTTTTAAGCTTAAGTCTAAATAAGGTTCCGACACATTAATAATCCAAAGATCTGATCGAGCTCCATAATTCAATTTAATGAAGGAAAGTTTAATATTCAACATTGATCCATGTACATTCCCCTCTTTTTCTTTTTCTTTCTTTCTTTTTCACTTCTTTTTCAAATAAGTGTTTGCTAAGGGACTAGCAAAGTTAAGTATAGGGGGGTGATGAATACTCACTCATCACTCTTTATTCTTATATTTTAGCTACAAAAACCTTTGCAAATACATGTAGATATGTGTAAATAGGAATAATTACCAAAAGCATGCATTGTGTAAAAACCTATAATTAGCATGTTTTTGTGCAAAAATAAAAGAATAAAGATTAAAAAGAAAAAGAGGGAAATATTTAGAATAAATATTGAGCAACCTAACCCAAGGGAGGGCTCCGCATGGGCCTGACCGCATAAAAGCCAAAGTAGAGGGAGATAGGGGCTCATGTGTAAATACCTATGTAAATAAATATAGATATTTTCCCCACCAAAAATATGCTTGTAAATACTTGTATATATTTATAAAATATAAAAACCAAAATAAAAAGTTAAAAATCAAACAGAATTAAAATACCCCTTTCATCATGTACATAAACCACATCTATATATTTATTTAACCTTGTAAATAAATAAAATTATTTTCCAAACTCTTTGTAAATATTCTATATTATATAGTGTAAATAAATAAAATAAAAAGAATTAGAACAAAAACAAAATAAAAAGAGCAAAATTAAAAATACAAAAAAACATTGTACATATGACATGTATATAGATGTACATATATATTTATTTTACCTATGTATATAAATCATAAAAATAAAATAAAAATATCTTTTTATTCCTTATTTTATTCTATAAATAAATAAAATATAAAATGGGAATAAAATTGCATAAAAATAATAATTAAAAATCAAAAAAATCAAAAACCCTAATTGTGTACATATACCTATATAGTACATACTATGTATATACCTTATTTTTATTTCCAAAAATTAATTAAAAATCACTAAAAAATAGAAAAAAATAAAATAAAAATATTTTGTGTTTTGAGTTTTTGCAAATTCGGGCCCTAGCTACCCTTAATTTCCATTTCAAAACTCAGCCACGTGGCCCATTCCCATTGGGTCCTGGGGATGTTGACCGCCCGTTCAACTACCCCCCCCCCCCAGGACCACCTCCCGCGGATCTGGGTCGTGGACCCGATTTCTCGAATTTCTACCCGCTCGACCCGATCACTATTTCACCAAACCCCGGCTCCGTTTTGATCCTCCCACATCCGACATCCTCGCCGAGCACACACCTTGGGATCCGCGCTCCTCATCGACCTACCCGAGCCAGTCTTAGCCGGACCCCTCCAACGTACATAAGCGAGCTCCGCCACCCATTTTCACCATCTTTGGCTAGTTGTTTCCTCCTCCTGTGAGCTCCAGAGCAACTGTGAGAGTGACAGCTCGCGTTTGAGCCTGTCGAAGCGAGGAGAGGGAGCTTCGCCATCGATCCGGCGAGCCCAGCCGCCGTAGCTCCGCCACCAGCGTGAGCTTCGAGCCTCGGAGCGAGACGATCCTCGAGGCAACGACCAGGAGCTTCAGCAGCTCCTCCCCAGTCACTCCGATCACCCAGGTAGCTCCGATAGCCTATCTTTTCCTTTAATTTCAGTTTATGCCCAAATCGCTCCGCCGCCTCGTTTCTTTGATTCCGACACTCCATCACCCATTTCGATCATCGGAATCGTCCATTATGTCCGCCTCCTCCCGACGCACCTTCTTCACCCATTCGCCCAACCCAGCTCGCACAGGAGCTGGGAACCGAGCTCCTCCGTCCACCACCTTCGCCGGAGCTCGCCATCCCGACACATCCATCACCCCCACTTAGCCTAACCGGGTCGAGGCAATTTGCCCTCGACCCGTGAATCTTCTGGTTCGCTTTTCAGGTCAAAACGAGGGCCATCTGAGGCCCTTCGCCATCCAGCCAAGAGACCCAGCTCCGCCGACCTCGACCGAACTCCTCGGAGCTCGGCTCGATCATCGGAGCCCACCGGCAGACGCGGGAGCCTTCCACGATTTTTCTCCGACCTTCAGAGGGCTCCAAGGAGGAGCACCGCACACGCACGAGCCTGGCGAGTCTCGCCTGGGACTTGTTCTTCCAGCATCCTCCATCGCCGTCCGATCGTCCCCAGCGCCCCAGTTGTCATCTGAGCCGTTCCTACCAGGCGTGGCATCACCGTCAGATCATTTCGAGGACAGATCTTGACCATCCGCTAGGAGGAAGAGGCACCAGCACGCCTCGTCCGTCGGATCTGCCACGTGCCCTCTCCTCCTCCGTCGATACACCAAGGGCTTGGCCTCCAAAGCACCGTGACCGTTCGATCTCCACGTGGAGGGCCCTTGACCGTCCGATCAGGCCTGCATTCCAGAGTTTGAGCGCTCGCTTCTCTCCACCGTCAGATCGTCGACGTGGCGCACATCCAGCCTTCGACATTAAATAAGGGGTAAATTATCCTTAGACCCCTTTTTCTTTCCTGCATTTAGTTTTAGTCCTGTAAATACGTAGTGTAGTTCTTTTACTTTTGTGAAAATTGCAGTATGGACCCCGTACTTTATTTTCCTTGCATTTATACCCCTGCCAGTTGTGGACACGTGCATCGACACGTGATATTTTGGTTTATTTGCAGTAGATACCCCTGTAGTTCTGGATGTTATTGAATGAATGAAAAGTTTCTCTTATTTGCATTTATACCCCTGTGCGTGATTTATTTGAGCATGTGCGTTATATTTTGGGTATTTTGCAGATAAGCCCCTGGACTTTTGGTACTTGTTACCAATAAGTCCTCGGGACTTATTTTTATCACATTTGGGTCCCTGAGTGCCCCAGGCACGCGCTTGGCACGTGTTTTGCTGGGTATTTTGCACCAGACCCCCAGAACTTTGGGTATTTGCACTTTGGTCCCTGTGCACAGTGCCCCTCTTGTATTTTTGAATAAAATATCAAATCACCTCCAAATCCAACGAAAATTTGACACATGGCTCCTGCCATGGTGTAGGATTTTTATGGATTTTTGAGGACATTTTTGATCTCGTCTGATATTTTTAAAAATTCAAAAACATTCAATTTTGCTACTGTCTAACTTTAAAAATCACAAAAAAATATTAAATAGTGTCCAAAAATTACAAAAAAATTGTCCACTTTTGTCTTGCTTAGTTTGAATTTCTAGCCAATTTTGGCTATTTTTCACTGCAGAAAACCACTAAAAACTTAAAAACACTCAAAAACCTATAACAATTCTAGTAAATAAATTAAAAATCCAAAAACAATAAAATTGGTGCCTGAATTTTCCTCATTTTGTCTTCTTTGTAGGAAAATTACCTCCAGGCCATTTTGGAGCTCTTAGATATTTTATCTAGGGCTTTTTGGCTCGGCTGGACAGTACCATCTCTTTTAGCCACTATTTGATTTTTAGAAAATTAAATAAAGATCAGAAAATTCTCAAAAATTCACCAAAAACACGAAAAAATATAAAACACATAAAAACATTTTTGTTGGAATTTTTGCTTGACTTTTAGTGCCTTCAATAAATTGTTGAATTGTGTGCTTGGTTGTTTTTATCATTTTCTTAATTAGCTAAAAATCCAAAAAAAATATAAAATATTCAAAAACCACCAAAAACATTTTCTCCTTTTATTTTATCTCTTTTGACTACTTCGTAGGCCTCTCGGCCAACCCGTGCTCCTTGAGTTCGACCCTGGGTGCTATACCAGGTTAATCCTATAGCAGGACCGCTATTCGTGTTTTGATCGATTTTATTTTCATTAGTGGTTCAATTTTTCTTGATTGACATCGTCTGATCGCTTGGGTCGCAACGACCTATTTAGTACCTTATACCCGAGTGCTCAGGCCCGTCATGAGCAGCCACGTGCTAGATCTGACGGTCCTCGTACGTCGTGGCTAAACCCTCGGTGAATCGATGGTGATGAAGCTGACACGTGGCAGATCTGACGGCTCTGAGTCACAAGTGTCCCTTCATCTGGTCGTGCGGCTCAGACCGGTCCTCAGATAGATCGAACGGTGACGAAGCTCCTCGAATGGGTGGCTAGGATTGAATCTGGAGGGAGAGGACGATCGGACGTCGGGGAAGACTCCTGGAAGAACTGGGCGCCGGCGAACTTCACCGGGCTCGTGAAGGTGCTGGGGTCTCCTCGCGGGTAGCTGAAGGTCGGGAAAGAAGCTCGGTGGGCTCCCGCGTCGACTGGTAGTCTCCGATGGTCCGACGGAGCTCCGAGAAGCTCAGGCGGAGCCGGCGGAGCTCGAGCTGCTGGTCCAAATGGTCCAAGCCCTCAGATGGGCTCGGATGCTCCTGTAAAATACACTAGCAGACTCGCGGGTTGAGGGCAAAGTGCCTCGACCCCGTTAGGATGGGTGACGGTGGTTGGTGAGGCGGGGCGAGCGAACTCCGACGATGCGACGGCGAAGGAGTTCGAATCCCAGCTCCTGTGCGAGCTGGGTTGAGTGGATGGATGGAGAAGATGCGCGGGGGAAGTGTGATCGTGAGGGTGAGGTACGATGATCGATGCGAAGTGGGAGATGGCCGGAATCGGAGATGAACGGCGACGGCAAGATTTGGGCTAACTCGAAAATTAAAGAAACAGAGAGGGAACTAAGGCTACCTGGGCGTAGGGATCGATTGTGGGTGAGCTTAGGCAGCTCTGGGTCGTGGCCTCGCGGGTCGTCGTGGCCCGAGGCTCGAGCTCTTCCTCTGGGCGGAGCACGGCGGCAAGAAGACGTCGGATCGATGGTCCAACCACCCTCACCTCTCTGCAACACCACCGACGGAGAGCTGTCACCTCAAGGAAGGTGGTGGAGGTCACGGGACTGAAAGATGGGGAGCCAAAGATGCGGAATCGTGCGGTGACCTGGGGCACTCAGGGACCTAATTGCAAGAAAAATAAGGTTCCTGGACTACTTAGTAACACGTACTAAAAGTCCAGGGGCCTCTGTGCAAAATACCCACGAATTTCAACACATGTTGCAAAAATCCACGCACAGGGGTATAAATGCAATTTTCTAAAAGTTTTCATTCATAAAGTAACGTCCCAGAAATACAAGGGCATTAATGCAAATATCCCACAAGATCACGTGTCGAAGCACGTGTCCACAACACACAGGGGCATAAAAGCAAATACCATAAAAGACAAGGTCCACTATGCAAATTACCCTACTGAAATAAACGTTTTAGAAGATTTACAAAACTAGATAGTAAATGCGAAAGCTAAAGGGGCCTAAGAGAAATTTACCCCTTATTAAGATCCAAGGGCGGGAAGCGCTCCACGTGGCTGATCGGACGGCTGAGGGTAGCGGGCTCCTCGCTCCTGTAATGCAAGCCGGATCGAACGGTCGAGGTGCAGCCACGTGCTAGATCTGACGGTCCTCGTACGCCGTGGTTAAACCCTCGGTGAATCGACGGTGATGAAGCTGACACGTGGCAGATCTGACGGCTCTGAGTCACAGGTGTCCCTTCAACTGGTCATGCGGCTCAGATCGGTCCTCAGATAGATCGAACGGTGACGAAGCTCCTCGAATGGGTGGCTAGGATTGAATCTGGAGGGAGTCGGACGTCGGGGAAGACTCCTGGAAGAACTGGGCGTCGGCGAACTTCGCCGGGCTCGTGAAGGTGCTGGGGGTCTCCTCGCGGGTAGCTGAAGGTCGGGAAAGAAGCTCGGTGGGCTCCCGCGTCGACTGGTAGTCTCCAATGGTCCGACGGAGCTCCGAGATGCTCAGGCGGAGCCAGCGGAGCTCGAGCTGCTGGTCCAAATGGTCCAAGCTCGGATGCTCTTGCAAAATACACTAGCAGACTCGCGGGTCGAGGGCAAAGTGCCTCGACCCCGTTAGGATGGGTGACGGTGGTCGGTGAGGCGGGGCGAGCGAACTCCGACGATGCGACGGCGAAGGAGTTCGAATCCCAGCTCCTGTGCGAGCTGGGTTGAGTGGATGGATGGAGAAGATGCGCGGGGGAAGTGTGACCGTGAGGGTGAGGTCCGATGATCGATGCGAAGTGGGAGATGGCCGGAATCGGAGATGAACGGCGACGGCAAGATTTGGGCTAACTCGAAAATTAAAGAAACAGAGAGGGAACTAAGGCTACCTGGGCGTAGGGATCGACTGTGGGTGAGCTTAGGCAGCTCTGGGTCGTGGCCTCGCGGGTCGTCGGGGCCCGAGGCTCGAGCTCTACCTCTGGGCGGAGCACGACGGCAAGAAGACACCGGATCGATGGTCCAACCACCCTCACCTCTCTGCAACACCACCGACAGAGAGCTGTCACCTCAAGGAAGGTGGTGGAGGTCACGGGACTGAAAGATGGGGAGCCAAAGATGCGGAATCGTGCGGTGGAGCTCGGAATTTATATTCCCAGGGGTCCGGCTAGGGTTGATCGGGTAGGGCAGCGTGAAGCGCGGACCCCGATGCAATCCCTCGGGCGTGGGTCTCGGATGCAAGAAGAAGAATTAGGAGTCGGGGTTTGCGCAAATGGCGGGCGGATCAGGCATGGAAAAATCGGAGAAATCGGGTCGACAGCCCGATCCGAGAGAAGAGGGTCCGCGGGGGGAGTTGACCGGGAGTCAACATTCCCCGTGGACCAATGGGAAACAGCCACGTAGAAAACATTTAAAAATTCAATTAAAAATAACAAATGGCTGAATTATTAAAAACTTAAAACATGAAATTTTTTTAATTTTTTCTATTTTTTGGTGATTTTTAATTAATTTTTCAAAATAAAAATAGGGTATTTACATAGTATAGCTATACATAGGTATTTGTACAATATGTCTTTTAATTTTTTATTTTTTATTTGTTATTTTTGTGCATTTTTATTCACATTTTATATTTTATTTATTTATAGTATAAAATTAGGAATAAAAGGGTATATTTATTTTATTTTTATTATTTATATACAAGGGTGAAATAAATATATATGTACATGTATCTACATGGTATATGTACAAGGTATTTCGGGTTATAAATTTTGTTATTTTTATTTTGTTTTTGTTTTAATGGTTTTTAATTTATATATTTACATCATAAAATATAGAATATTTACAAATTTTTTGGAATTTAATTTTATTTATTTATAAGGTAGAATAAATATAGGAGTGGCTATGTACATGATGAATATGCACATGTGAATGTTTTTATCTTTCTTTTTAATTTTTCCATTTTTACTTTGATTTTTATATTTATAAATATATACAAGTATTTACAATCCCATTTTAGTCTCTTTTTGGAGGAAAATATTTTTATTATATTTACAAATATATTTACACACATGAGCCCCTATCTCCCTCTACTTTGGCTTTTATGCGGTCAGGCCCATGCTGAGCACTCCCTTGGGTTAGGTTGCTCAATATTTATTCTAAATATTTCCCTCTTTTTCTTTTTACTCTTTATTCTTTTATTTTTGCACAAAAACATGCTAATTATTAATTTTTACATCAAGCATGATTTTGGTAATTATTTGTATTTACAAACATATACATGCATTTGCAAAGGTTTTTCTAGTAAAAATATAAGAATAAAGAGTGATGAATGGGTATTCATCAATAGAAACAGATAAAAAAATTAAAAATATAGGCACTGATCGGCACCTGAGGTGTCGATTTGGGGCGCCCCTTCCAAATCGGCACCTCAGGTGTCGATTTGGGAGATACCCGTTGGAAAATTACCAACGGTCCCCTCCTCCCCTTCTCCTTATATAACCCCCCTACCCCCATTCCATTCTCCTCACACTTTCACCCCCTCTCCTTCATCTTCTCCCCTTACTCCTCTCTTAAATCACTCATTCGGTATTCTGAAGCGCGATTTCTTCTCTCGATCTGCCAATCTTATTCAAGTAAGAATAAGATTTTTTTCGTAGCCATTTTTTGTGCATTCTTTGCAGGTTTTTATCAGTGAAGGCGATATATACCTTCGGATATCGGATTATATTCTTATTGGATAACATTTCTTGTCGAAGACACGTGTCTTTCAGGTAATTTTACTTGTATTAAATTTTTCATGGTTTTAATCAGTAATTAGATGTGCAAAATTGATACTTAATTAAAATATATATTTAAATTAATTCTTGTTTTTATTTGAATAGAAATCATTTGTGTTATAAACTTTGTATGAAATACCCTACAGATGTTGAAAAAAATAAATGTAAATGTAACATGAATTTTTTTAATGTCAATTATATTAGATACCTTATTATCATTGCATTCATTTAGATTTAAAAGTACACATAGTCATGTTAAAATTACTTCTCATTTAGATTTAGAATCGAGCGCCGGGAGGGTCTCTATACAGCGCTGGCAGGACTAACTGTGGTGAGCACCGATGAGTCCCCAAGACCGGACTTTGGATTCCATCTCTGAGTGATTAGTATATCATTTAAATAATCGATTATTAGAGATTACATCCAACTGAAATGTTCATTAAACTAATTGTTACATCCGATTATTAAGTAATTGTTACATTTAATTAAACTAATTAAATCATGTATTTTATTCGTATAGATAGTTTCCAACACCGCTCATGTCTTATTATATTGGGGAGGATCGGTTCATGTCTCTGATGACCATGTAGAATATATTGGGGGCAAGAAACGGATGGTTATGTTACCATGCCTATTAACACACATTGGATTACTGGCTCGAGTATCTGAAGTCACTGATCTCCCGCTCGACCAGTATATACGTACACTACGTGTAAGTGGTTGTATCAGGGATCAGCTTTCTTTGCAGTACCGATTCACGATGATGAATCCACATTAGCAATGTTGAGTTCAATCATCGGTGTGAGATTTATTCATCTTTTTGTAGAAGCTACTCCCTTTGATATGGAAAATATGTCGTCGTCGTCGAGGTAAAATTAATCACATTTAAATTACGGAATAATTTTATATTTTTTATTTAAACTGACAAAGATGTAAATTAATCAGGCCAACAATTGAGACCATGTTTGAGGATATCGAAGGTCCTCACAAGTAAATGTGAAAGATGAATTAGTGATAGAAATATCCGAACAAGAAAATGAGGAGTCCGAAAATGATGAATCAAAAAATGATTCTCAAACATTAGAAGAAGATATAGGTGGTAATAGTTATCATGATCTTGGATATGGTTCGCTAGTTCTAACTGTAGGTAATGAGGAAAGGGGGAACTCATATTCTACTAATAATGATGATGCTGAAGAAGAACCAATGAAGGAGTTACCTCACGTTTTTTATCATGAAATTGCAGAAGCAGAAGATGTAGTATTTGTAGAGAGACAATCAGAACACACCGATGATTCCGGACTAAGTTATTGATAGGTAGGAGTTATAAGTCGAAAAGGGATCTACAATACGATTTACAGAAATATAGCATGGAAAATCATGTGCAATACAAACTCGAGATATCAAACAAGCATATTTTGACTGTTGTTTGTATTTATGATGATTCTAGATGGTATTTACATGCATCAGAGAGGAAATCGCGAGGAGATTGGTACGTTTCAGGATATAGGGGGAAGCATACATGCAGAAATCCTGTCCTATTAATGAAACATCGTCAATGCACTTCTGTTTTTATAGCGCAGTATATTTTATCTTCCTTTAAAGCAAAAGTTAGTATGACCCCGGGAGCAATAATGTATAAAATAAAGGAAAACCTGAAGACTGAAATCAACTACATGACAGCTTGGATTGCTAGGCGTCGTGCAATGGATATGGTTTATGGGAATGAGGTTGAGTCATATCGTGATATTCGAAGATTCATTCGTGCTTTATAATGTCATAACCTCAGAACATATACGTGGTTCAAGACATTGGAAGGCCAAAATGAGAGTACTACACATTTTCAGAGAGTGTTCATAGCATTTGAAGCATGCCGTAGAGCATTCAGATTTTGTCAACCTGTTTTGTCTATTGACGGAACACATTTATATGGGAAATACGCCGGTCACATGTACGTGGCCACAGCAATAGACGCCAATAATGGTCTTTTTCCGCTGGCATTTGCCATTGCTGAAAAGAACGAGAATATTTCAGTCTGGTCATGCTTTTTGAATTTACTAAAATAAATTATGCGTCGGGACATATGTTTCATCAGTGATCGATTTCCTGGTCTAAAGGATGTTGTACGTGGTTTATTTCCACCGGAAGAGGGATTCACGCATCGTCATTATCTCAGACGTATGCGCGCAAACATGCAGAGAGATGGACATAAAATTCGTATAGTTCAAAACAAATTTTACGCTGCTGGACGAGAACCATGTCAGAATAAGTTCAACAGTATGATGCGAGAAATTTTCATTCTAGATAGAAGTGCTTTCGAGTGGATCGTATCTCAGGAAAATGGCGATCAAAGTTATTGGGCATTAAGTTTAGATGATGGACATCGTTATGGACACATGACAACCGATTTATTGGGCATTTGCCGGTCCTTCGAGTTAGGGATACAGCGGGCAGGAAGTTCCACTAATTCAACCAGGATTCGTATCTAGAGGTTATTATAGTAAATTTATTACATTGGATCCTTCTCTTATAGTTTAATTTATGTGACATATAATGTAATTAACATCTTTCAGGTATGAGCTATATCGAGTATGACTTTGCAGGGTCTTAAATCGGTGAAGCCGGATTTAGAGGTGCAGGTATAAATATCTTATGAAATAGAAGAACTCATTTCAATATGTTATGTTTAAATTTTGTGACACTTACAACAATAAAATTGTCTCAACCTTGTAGGACCATCGCTTGTTGGACCTTCGAGTCAATTTGACTCTGGACCCTCTCAGCTCATACCGTCTACTCAATATAGTTCAGGAGATTTGCAGTCGTAAATATTTGATAGTGTTCGGCAAATGGAGGCAACTGATTTCGATAGACAGTTGTTTGGTATATCCACGATAATACCACAACAACGTCCGGAGCTGCCTCGAAAATCTTCTCCTGGAGTAAGGATCACTGAGCCTCCTCCATCATAGTCGCATCGCCATTCAACAAGTGTACGGACTTCAAGAAACCAGGAATCCCAAACAATCGAACCTCCACGGAAGTCGTCAGCTAGACCGCATCCTCCAAGGCACATTCCAACACATTCGGAATAAATGGCCAAGCAGAAGAAGAAGAAGAAGAAGAAGACAACACATGAGGAGAGTCACAAAAAAATGGGAGATGGAGGGAAAGGAAACGACAAAGGACGAGGTGCAGGAGGTGGAGGGGGAGGTCTGAAAGGATTTCTAAAGATATGGAAATTTTAAGTTATTGTAAATTTTTTTCTTATTATTTGTAAACACATCTTTGTTCTTCTATGATTTTAATAAAATACTTGCAATTTTTGAAGTTAATTGATGTCAAGTTGTACGTTGTTGAGTTGACATATGTCAATGGTAAATAATGTTGAGCACACTCTCAATTTCTTTAAATTTACTATAATATTCTTGATATGTCAATTATAAATATTCTAAGTATATCTCAATAATGAAGAATATAATTAAAAATAGAGATATACATCACATTTTACAATAACGTTAGTGGGGAGAAGCGAGACGAGGTGCAAAAGAAACTGTATACCATCTATCCACCTCCAAAGATGAGAGCACGAAGCTCCGAGCGATAGATCGAAAAAATTACGATGTAGGAAAATATTGAAAGCCTGTTAAATTTATTTTGTTTTTTTTTAATTATTTACAAACTTTCTCAAATGTACTCATTCATATCTAAGAAAATTAATAATAATTTATAGTATTGTATAGTATCGAATAAGAATTAGAATGTTAAATGGGGTGAATGTGAAAAATGCCCATCTCCAAATCGGCACCTGAGGTGCCGATTTGGAGGGGGCGTCCCAAATCGGCACCTCAGGTGTCGATCGATGCCTATATTTTTAATTTTTTTATCCGTGCTTATTTAATTAATTTCGATTTTTTTAATAATTATTTAAAAAATATCCCTTTTTAGGCTGTGAAAAGTCAAGATTGTCATATTTTCATGGAGCAGTTGTTACCGATTGCATTCAAGAGGTTGCTTCCAAAGCCAATTGAAGATGTTTTGGCATAGCTCAACAACTTCTTTAAATGCATTTGTTCATCTAAGATTAGCGTCTCTAACATGGTGACATTAGAAAAGAATGTATCGGTCTTTATATGCAATCTGGAGAAGATTTCCGCCATCATTCTTTGATTCAATGGAGCATCTCATTGTACACTTACCGTAAGAGACTAAGATTGGAGAACTGGTTAAGTATCGATTGATGTACCCTTTTGAGAGATATCACTAAAACATTTCATTCTTAAATATTAAATATTCTTTCTCTAAGAGGTGGGTCTAGATATAGTTCTTTTTGAAATGGAAGGTTTGTAACAAGAACAAGGTCGACGAGTCCACAAGTGTACAAGACATCATGGAAGAAGTTATCAACTTCTGCGCGAGATACCTGGCTGAGGACGTGGAGATGGTCTATAGCTGCCTTTCACATAATGAAATTCCAACCAGATAAGTAGATGTATGTCTCTCTTTCAATCGCATAAGGAGCTATTTAGAAGGGGGAGGACTCGTATGTTGACTCGACATGAAAAGGAAGTGATACGATTATATCTTCTGGACAATACATAAGAAGTTTCATCATTAGATGAGTACGTATTTTCGGAAAGTATGCACTTAGGGAAAGTATGCACTTAGTATGAATTGTAAATCATTCATTCATTTTTTAATAATGCAAAGAGTACATGAACCAAATATCGATGGATTATCCGATGTTTAATAAAAGTGAGATGATCGAAGAGTTTCAAAAGACATTTGCAGCATGATTTAGAGAGAGTCTTGGGTCATTTGACCTGACTGATGAAAAGTTGAATTTTTGGATCCAAATTACGTAGTCAAATCATTTAACGATTTGTTTCTATGAGGTCTGACCCTCTTTAATACCGATGGCCCGAACAAAAACATTGCACGGGATTAGGATGATTTTTTGTTCGAAGCTAGTAGGCAACAAGCACCTTCATTTTAGGTGCTGTTCTTGTTCGCATTTTTATGTTTTTTTAAATAAATTTTAAAATGGATGAGATCATCCATAACAGAGTTAATAAACTGTAGAGGATCCTTGCAGTGGCTGCAGCTGCAAGGATCGACCGCTGCCTCGACGATCGAAGCAGGTTACATGAACGATTTATCAGAAAATCAAAATTCCATTTATTGACGTTCTTGTAAACCGCTGAAATAAGATAATGGATCCTCTCTTTTCTAATTTAGCTGATTAGTCCTATCATAAGTTAGACTTAGACTTAGTGTCCGGCTCAATAAACCACATAACTACTGTAATTTTTTGTGATCTTAAAGTCGTGGTTGCTGCCATCTTTTAAGATACTAGAGTCATGCATTTCAGACAGGTATAATTTTCAGAAATATTCAACAGATGTGATGCACAACTGTACCGGCACATCCATATTATTTTATAAAATAGACGCCGATCTAGGTGATCACAGGTATCCCAAATATCATATGCGCATGTTGTTTTCGACATTTTGTTTGCAGGAGTCGACGTCACAAGACCTAACAATATATCGACGTTTATGTCCATCTTAGTTTGAAAAATGGACAGAATAGCAGAGATGACCAGCACTGTAATGGTGTTTGCAATTGCATACATGAGTAACCAATGAAGAAGAATCAACAAAAACAAAGCAACCAAAGCCGGGAATCATATGGAGGCAAATACGTGCAAACAAGCGATAAAACAATATAAATGAACTCCGACATGATCTACAGCATTGACAGACGAATTCAATGCGATGAAACACGGTTATCGAAGATTTTATCACAGACAGTTGCCTCTCAACCCATGGTCGCCCATTACAGGACTTCCCAACTTGCATAAAAGACCTATTTCTACAATCCTTGCAACAATCTTAAATGCTCTTAGCATTAACTAAATTGAAAAGGAAAAGAAAAGAAAAAAGGAGGAATTGCAGAAAGTCCACACAATTGGATCACGGTGTATGCTCTGGAATGATAGGAAACAAGCATATGACAATTCGGAGAAAATGCAGCTGTTTGGTTTCCTATTTAAAATGATTATACGACCACATTTCACCGAAGCGTCTGAGAAAACATAAACACCTGGTCCAGTTTCTCTCTCTAAAAGGTTAGCATTCATGCCATGCAGCAGCCAATGCAGGATTCAACAATCTAAAATCTCACAAAATCCGATACAATAAGCTGATCGAACCTGATCTGGTATGTGAATGCAATCGTAGAGAAGCTTCATCTTCCATATGGGTGGTACCGGCCACCAGATTGACCCATACCCCGGAATGCACCATAGCCAGATCCAGCACCAGCACCATAGCCAGCAGCCCCAGCACCATAACCATACATAGACCCCGCATAGGTCGGGAGAAGACCCATGCCATAGCCGTAACCTGCAGCATATCCATATCCTCTGCCATAAGCTGCAGCTACACTGCCGTATCCATAACCACCACCATACCCAAAAGCACCAGCACCGTAGGACCCGTAAACACCACCACCAACTGGAACAGAAACAGGACCTGCAGCCCTTCCAGCCATCGAATCGTTGGCAGCTGTTTTTGGCACAGCCCTCTTTAGCTCCACCTGCGAAATTGCAGTGAAGATATAGCAACATGTATCATGAAATTTACATTTCTAGTATTCATAAAATAAGGTCGACTATCTGGGTAGAAAAGGTTAGTTTAACAATTTAGAGGCCCACTTTTCTAACCGAGATGGCACATAATGCAGAATACAGCACTATTTTGGAAGGCTACTGAATATTAAAGCAGTATAATTTTGAAAATTATATAATGGAGCAATAATCTACCCATCACCGCCCACCGGCTCTAAATATGTATCCTCCTATTCTTACAGTAAAAGCTTCAGTGTTGTCTCCTCGTTATGAATTAGTTACAGGATATGAGCCAAAAAAACTCCTTAAGGTTGTTAGCAGTTTACAAGTTTTATAGCATGCTTTCATAGAAAATGGTTTGGACTGTACTGCGTGAACTTCTGAATGTTTCTGACCGAGCAACATTAGCATTTCAGCTTGCTGAAGTCAGCAAGAACTACCGGAATAAATGATTTTAAGGGGTTGAATCATTTAAGGAGAAGTTACGAAGGTTCATTCTTGATTATGGGAGGAGTGTTCTCTTTCAATTACTCATGTGATTCCTCGAGCATTCCTTCGTTATTTATCTATTATAAATTACCGCCAGCCTCTTTCTCAACTTCAGAGAAGTAGGGGTCTATGAGTGTGCGTGAGGCTTACCTGGAATGTTAGGTTTGACCCCAAGGTCATCACAATCCTAACTTTACTTAATGTCAGTTTGACCCCAAGGTCTGGAGTCAGTCCCTTTGGAATTGGGAAGATCAATCTGTAAACTTGGATCTACCCATTACCTGGAAAATTATGTCTCCTCGAAGAATGTTGAAGAGGCATGAATCGCTGAGCTCGCCACGACTCTTGCTAAATGACTAATTCAGCAAAAAATAACCTCGTTCCACTGCATCAAACGAAACCAACTATTTCCTGCCAATGCGAGAAAGAGGTAGTGAATCCGGCGATCAATAGGCATAACTTGAGTGCTGATCATGCAGAGAGAAATGGAAGAATCTAAACCTCTTTTGGCAAGATGACCCTTATATCGAGAGTAGGAACTACACCTCCATATATGCATCTTCAAGCAAAAGGCCCCAGATTAAAAAGAAGGGTTTTTATCAATTGTAACCCTCTGAGATTGTATTTTCAAATATGCCCCTCCTTTTTTGGGAATATCAGTTGTGTCATCAACTTCTTGCCATTCTATCCCTTTCGTAACTTGAGCCTTCACTGAGTTGAACTTAACCATAATTGTTCATACCATGGTACGGTCAAGAGGGGTATACTGTCAAAATACCCCCCACCCATCTTCCACACTCCTCTTCCTCTCCCTCCCAGGTCGTCTCTCCTCGATCACGGACTTGACATCCTTGCAAGGTGCCTCCACATCGGAGTACTCGGAATCAAGAATATATGCTTTCACAGATGCAACACGCAGCATTGCACCTCCAAAGTCGTTACGTTTCTGTTGCAGTTGTTGATGCTTCTGGGGAGTAAAAGGGCTAAGCAAACTCTCCTCACTCGTGCAATTCCCATTACCGAACACGTGGCGGTACCTGTTCACCGGATGGTTCCACCCAATTCCCCGAGTGAACATGTTGCCGTAAACAACAGCAGTGGGAAATTCCCACGACTGTTGCTCCTTGAAGACAATCGGTGTGACGTCCCAAGGTCCGAATTCTTACCGAAGATCCTCATATTATCCGAGGAGGAACTCGCCTTCCGATCAGGGAAGACGACGGACCGGAAGGTATACAGCACGTCTTCGTTGTCCGAAACAAAATCAATGGAGTCCAATTCAAGCACGTCGGTCTCTGCCAGCATGAGAACGATGGTGCGGATGCTGGTGGATTGGGCAAGGGACCTCTTGACAATGAAATTCAGTTGGGCGGGATTGGGGTCGATGATCCAAAGGGTTCTCCCGGAAAGCAGGGCCTTGTTGGGGGCACCCTCGCCTCAAGAAAAGGTGAAGTGCATAGTCATGAGGAAGAATATTTCGGTGTCGATGATGTTGAGCCAAAGAATATAGTTCTCCTCGTCTGACATACCGAAGGAGGCATGGAGCTTCTGGAGGGCATGCTTCTAGAGGAGGCGGTTGTCTCTGTTATGGTCGTCGTCGGTGGAGTTGGCGGTTTTGTGGCAGTGACCATCACCCCAGGCGAGGACAGAGTCGGCGAAGAAGGTAGTGGTGGGGATCTGCCAGGAGATGGCGTAGGACCAGCATGGGCGAGAAGAGGACTCGACGATGTAGGAGAGGCGGTGATGGAGCTCCGGGGTGGAGAAGAGGGTGAAGACAAGGCCGTCGGAGGGGATGCAAGAGGCGGAGAGGGAGTCAAAGGCGTGGGTGCCCATGAGGGACACGGCCATGGCATGGTCCTCCGTCCAGACAGCTCTGCCCACCTTCATGGCTTCTGATGGTGATGGGGGAGCTAGGGGCAGAGGGAGGAGCTAGGGGTAAGGGGAGGAGGTGGTGGAGGAAGAGCATGAGACTAAGGAGGAGGAAGAGAAGGGGGGAAGAGAAAGAAGATGGGGGAGGAGGAGGAAGAGGATGGGGATGACTTTTCAGCCATCTTTTTCGAATTTATTTCCGATTATGTCCCCAAAAGTTAACGTCTGCTCGCATTGAGGATGGACGGCAACTAACCCGATGAGCACAAGTGATAGAACGGCAAGAAGTTGGGGGCACAATTGATATTCCCAAAAAGGAAGGAATATAACTGATATTGCAATATCTCATAGGGGCACAACTGATAAAAATCCTAAAACAAGATCGAGAGCTCCATAAGACAACCCCAGGTTCAACTATCCAAAAGGATGAATCTACTGAGGTTGACCATAGGATGAGAGTAGAGTACACGAGTGTAGAGATTAAAAGGGGGAAATTAATATTAAACATCCAATCTAGTCACTCATAGGTCCAACTCGAAAGAGCAGGAAGGCTCACACCTATCAACTGTCGGAGGCAGAAAAAGTGGTTTCACCCTATTTCAAGAATAAAGGAAGTTTTTGCCATTTGGGGAAGGATTAAAGAAGGGAACGTAAAGTTGATGTAGAAATGCTACCTCCGACTGGAATGCTTGCCTATTTGCAGATGGCCTAATGAGAATTAACCGAGGCATAATGGTTTAGAGCTTTCTTTAACCATTTTCAATTTCCAGAAAATGAGGCAATAGACTCGAGTTCCTCCAACTGGAGAATTTCCATTATAAATCTTGTGGCCATCAAGCCCAACTTTCTTTCAACAAAGGGGAAAATTTCTGTGAAATGTAGTTGCGTAGATTGCTTCCCAGAGCTATGTTGCCTACCCAAGATGGGATGGCACCCTTTCTAAGGGAAAATATACACTGACTTTATTGAGACTTCAAGTTTCCAAATTTGGGGATTGAGAGACCTGATCTGTTACTCGTGCTTATTTAGGAATTGTTCTAGGCTTGTCGAGTCTTTTGAACTCTCATTTTTACTGGGAGGGGGAAAGAGGGCTTTGGGGTTCAAGTAGCCCAGCATCTGAAAAGCCTTCAGGTTGAACAAAGAGGGCGGGACTTTTCCTAGGCTGTAACATCTTTGACCTATGAAAGTGGACTCTTCGCAAGTCTGTTCATGATGATTTCTTAAAAATGCACGAGGACTTCAAAGAAAAACTCACATGCCAATTTTCATCAGAAGAACGATTGTCGTATTGAGACGAGAAAGGCTCAAATTGTTAAGTAGACAAGAATGTACATGTTGCAGTCTAGCCATAAACCTCTGTACCGAAAGAAATAGCAAGATCTCTGTAATTGAAAGCCAACGGAGTAGAAAGGGTCTCGCCTGAAACTGTTTGGGTTCGCAGAATGCATTGGGTAACAAGGTGCCTAAATGATGGAGTAAAGTAATGCAGAGTAAAGTGTTGATATGTGTAGCTTAAGAGTGTGTGACCACTGAATTCTGTAGGCAACCAAGTCAAAGAAAATGATCTCATCTGTAGCCATCAAAGATTGCAGAAAGATCATGCAGTAATTGCATGGTGAATAATAGTTGAGTAGTCTCCAAGTTGTTACCAAGAATTGCATCATTATCAGCACAAAATAGATGCCACATCCAAGAGTTTACCAACCATCTAGATTGATCAAGTAATGAGGCTAAAACAAAGGTCAAGCCCTCTCCTACTTCAGCAAACTTATAAATGAGGAAGTACTTATATCCAAATCAATGCAAATGAGGAGGTTTTATCATGTTCTCGTATTTAGTAAACAAGCATGGAGGTGTTTTTTTAAGAAACAAGCGCGTAAGTGTTGCCGATACAATGGGAAACCACAAATCAAAAGTAAGAAAAGTCACCCTCCGAATATATATCAAGAATGAGTAAAAGAAAGGTAATATTAGTTAGCCTGTTCTTGGTGGTTGTCTGGGTAAATGGAAGATCGGTATTCCTTGCAGCTTGGAATCTCTCTGGGACTAGCAGGGTGATGGCATTAGTTGTTTTCGGCATCCGAATAACAGCATCATCAACTCAGTGGAGAAACAATCTTCCTTGTTGAATTGGTCATGTATAAGAAGGAAGCAGGTTTAAAAATCATCCAAGCAAAGAGGAACCTCCAAGGCTACAAGACAGGTCTTCCATGTCAAAAGCGATGTTTTATTTTCAATTGACCAGTATTATATGCTTTGCTTCCAACAGAAACAATTATCCAACCAGCAGGTGAGCACAGTAGTCACCTTATTTATTGAATCAGTAAGTTGATCTGCATTTTACATACAATCTCATGATATTTTTAGCAGTTTATTTGTCAAAGTTGATGGTTGCTAAAAGATCATTCACATGAACCTGCTTAAAAAATCAAGTTATTTTTTTAGCATTACAAATCCAATTTACTAAACCAAATACCGATTCAGATGTGATTTCTAATCTGTAAATTTCACATCTAACTACCACAAAAACAACCCATCAGAATAATCAATAGAATGTGAAATTTACTTGGGAAAAGGGTGGTTGGTCTACCTGTTTACCACCGAATTCATGGATTTTTCCCTCAGCCATTATCTTATCCACCGTTTCCTCATCCTCAAAGGTGATAAAACCAAATCCTCGTGAACGTCCTGTACTATGATCTAGCATAATCTGGTGTTCAACCACTACACCATAAAATGTGAAGTAGTCCTTGAATTCAGCTGAAATAGATAGATAAAAGAGAGTTGTTTGGATCAGAAACTTAGAGTACATGTGTGCAGAATAAGACACTACCTTCAGATAAATGAGGTGGCAATCCACCCACAAAAATTTTCTTTGTTTTGGAACCAACTTTAGAAGGAAGGGAGGGAGAATTCCTAGGGACCGTTCTCTTGACTTCCACCTGCAATTAATAGCAATGCTTTCCTTTACCTCAGGTGAAAATATATAATTCATTCAATAAATAATTTTATATTACAGAAAACGCACTGTTTTCCCGTCGATGACATGTTCAACTTTTAAAACATCTTCAATAACAGCTGGATCTGCAAATGTAACAAAACCAAAACCTCTGGGGTTTTGTGTATGCTTATCCCTCATTATCACAGAATCAAGAATCTCCCCATATTTTTTAAAATGTTTGGCAAAGGTTTCTGTGAAAAGAATGAAAACGGTAAATGTACGACAATTAAAAATATAATTTGCACTTTGATTATGACAACGAAACAGTGCATAGGAGTGCCAGAAAAATCAAAGACCTCATAAATTAACAATAATACTAAATCTCCACAAGCCTCTAGATATGTGCATTAAATATGATGAAGCCTTCTCCCCCTATAAGTAGAGTCGGCTACATGGATTCTTGCCCAAATCCATGTTGAAAGATTCAACTATTTTTTATGATGGTTGTCGACTACCTAACACATCCCTCACAAGGGGGATTTGATCCCAGATCTTTTAGGTGGTAGACACACCGCACTACCACCAGACCATTTAAGTGGATAGGATATGTGCATTCCAAATATTTAAACAAAACAGTCTAAAACTTGTTGTTATGAATACATCAATGCCACAAAAAAGAAGGGAAATGAGGGCAACTAGAAAAAATATCAAATCTTATATGCAAATGAACTATATCTCTCCTGACAGAAACTATCTATCGAGTTCTAATGAAAAGAAGAATACCAACTCCGTCCTGTCTGAAAAAAAAATGATGAAGTTAACTACACTTCTATTGAAATGACAAAATATCCCAAGTCCAACAAATAATGAACAAATCAACAAATATATCAGCGAACAGAGACTAAATATTTAAAAGATGAAAAAACTTTGCAAGAGCCTAATGCACACGGATGAGAAATGTACATTTAAGCTCAAGCATCATCACACTAGTCCACGTAAAAAGAAATGTCCCAACGAAATTCGTGAGAATTTAGTAAAAACCATCACCATGTGGCAAGGGATAAGGCGGAAGGTTTCTTCTAGCATTTGTGAATCACAACAAGGATGTCCGACAGAGTAATCATTGTTTGTTAAAACAGCCACCATGTTAATAGTATACATACCTAAGCATGAGACATTAGGTTGCCTTTGACTCGAGAGACTTATTGAGATCTACCAGAAAAACATTTACATATGTTCAATAATCAATTTATGTTTAAAATGTGTGGATAACTTTAAAATGGATTTTCACAACAAGACCCTGTAGATTTTTGCAACTACACAGCAACCCCTACAATCTTAGTTATTATAACAAGAACCATGTAAACTTACTAACTCATAAACGGTAACCATTATGGGTTAACATCCATCTATATCGATGTTAAAGTCTAAGGGTTAACCTCCATCTATATCAATGTTAACTCTAATAGAATTCGTCAAAAATTTCCATTATTGAGCCCATCAAAGGGTATCAACACTGTAAATATCGCCATCCTCGTTTTCCTCATCTTCTTCCTCAAGGATCCACCACCATCCTGCCTTTCCAGAAGCTTCAATTCCTTGGATACCCCATCGCAAACCTCCCACCGCCTCGTATGTGCAGACCAAGAACCCTGTAAACTTTTTTTGAAAGAAAGAAAGAAATAATCATGTAAACTTACTAGCTCTGACACAATAACAGGTGTGGGTTAACCTCCATCCATATCAATGTTTTTTTAATGAGAGAGGGAAACACTCACCCGGTGTCCACCCCAAGATTTGAACCCTGCTCTTGGTCTTTTGGGTAGTAGGCACCCCGCGCTACCAACAGACGATTGAAGGGGGGTTCCATCCATATCGATGTAAATTTGAAAGGAACTCATCAAAAACTTCCATAATTGCCTTTCAAAGGAAATCAAATCTGCAAATAATTATAACGCCATCTTCATTTTTCATCACTATAACCACCCTACCTTTCCAGAAGATCCGCCTCCTCTGAAACCACCACACCCCAATTGCAACCCTCTCAACCCCCTTATGTGTAGACCCAGCTTGTAGCAACCTGCAGCAGCTAACCCAATAACCACTTCTCTCATTCCCTCAAGTCCTAGGTGCGAGCTCCAATAACCCTTTGTACCTCAACAAGCTCCTCGATCACAGCCAAGAATCATGAATGAATTTTGCATGAGCCACATCATGACAAATGAAAAAACTAAAAAACCCAATGATAGTAACCCTTACTACGACAATATCGACCAAAGATGCGCCAAAAGAATTAAATATTTAAGTTTCCCATATAGACAGTTAGGCCATATACCTAAAAACCAAGCAATGAGATGTCTTCTATCTTCCGGTCAAAACCATACCCGTTCCAATCATACATGCAGGGTGATTTAGTCGGTCCACGACTTCACTTCTTCTCCACTTACGCCAGAAAAAATTACGAAGTGATTACATATCACATCTGTAATAAGCTTTGCAGATTTGTTTGATCATAGGCATCCCAGTCATCTCATAAATATGGCTTTCAAATCTTATGTACCTGCATTCCAAATGCATGTCATCTTCTCCATGCCTACAGATTTGTTTGATTATATTTCATTTTCCCACACTCGCCCAAATCTTTCTCTGCACACACGCACACACAGACAAGCTGCCATTTAATATGGTCGGAGAATTATGTCTCAATTCAGGTAGACGAGGAGGTCGCAGTTGTGCGCCTTATATCCACTGCAATCAATCTAATCACTGGGGGGGGGGCCATAGGCCTCTTGCAGCCAACCTTGCTTCCGCCAGAGCTGATGCCTCATCCACTGCAAAGCAGCAAACAAATACTTCTTATAAATATGAACCAAATCAGACGATTCAATTATCATTAGCAAGTTACTCTCATTTGATGCATCTTCTTCAGCACTTCCTGAGCATATACCTTCTACAACTCTTATGGCCTACACTGCTTCCACTAGTGTTGCTACATGGATTATTGATTCCGGTGCTTCTAGCAACCTGACTGATGATGTAGATTTATATCCTCTTCTCAGCCATCTACCAATGTAAATAAATTAGATTAGCAAAAGGTGCAGTATTTCCTATTATTTCAGTTGGTGTATGATTTTCCATCTATTTTAGACTCTCGGGGGCGGGGCGGGGGTTGTGCATCAGACTTTCCTTTAAGTTTACTATTCATATATGGATTGAGCTTGAGATCAATAGTAGGGAGATATTTGATAACTGTTCTTGTTATTTTCATGATATATGCACGATGCCGACTTTCGGTGTTGTCAAGAGAAGGACGGTCTCTATGTAACATCCGAAATCCGCCAAACCCGAACTCGTCCGATTTTGGGTCTAATGAACCCAATAACATTGACGGTCAATACTAAACAACCTAAAACGATCAATTAGTAGTAAATCAAAAGTCGTTCGGACGAAATCGACCAAAAATCGGTCCCTTCGTGGCGCGCGCCGTGAAAAGCCGCGACGCAAATTCGGAAACCGCGAAACGAACCGAGACCGTCATTAGATCCGATTCGATGACACGAGACCAACGGAATCGACCGTTCGTCAATCGGAGGTCACATGATATTTTAAATTACAAAATTTAGTCTTAGACAAAAGCCGTATCCGAAAATTTCGGGTATTCGAAACTCGACCGAAAGTATATCAACATTGTACTCATATTGATCGTCGTTCCGAGACGATCAAATTGAGATATTTCGTATCAAAAACGGAAGCCCGAGGTGTGCGTACGGTCGATTTTTATGTATGACAAATAAATAGAGATTAAAAAAATATATATATTATTGGTATTTAACTTTCTGCTGTAACAGTACACAGGCAGCCACCTAATCTCCTTTCTTTCCCCACTTGTCACGCAGCTCTTGAGTTTAACTCCTTATAAATACCCTTCCAATTGATATCATCTCAACATCTCTATCTCCCTCTCCTTCTCCCCCAACGAGACCCCTTCTTTCTTCCTTGATTTTTTTTCTTTCGTCTCCTTTCTTCTTTGTTGTCCAGCAGTCTACTGCTGTTGCTACAGCAGCTACAGGGCTCCTGGAAGCAGCTGCTGCAAGCTGCTGCTACCCCTCTCCCTTGATTGTCTTCTTCAGCCAAAGAAATACAGCTGGAGGTATTGCTCTCTTCCAATCTCCTTCCAATTTCAGCTCTTCCTCCAGGTAAATCTACTGCCCTACAAGCTTCTTGTTTCTAAAACAAATGCAAGATCTGATGCAGCCCTCTTTGCTGGAAATTCTCTTGGAAGTTTTCCTTGCATGCAAGTCAATTCTTCTCCTTTAGAAGACTAAGGTACACTCCCCCTTCCCTTCCCTCTTGCTGCCATCGTGTTCTTACACAAGTTTTTCTTTCCTTTTCTCTGGTTACTCCTCACGTATATTTCAATCAAATTGGGGGCAAGGTAAAATCTGATTCTCAGATCTAGTTCACGGGTTGGAATTAAAGGCTTGATTTTCATGAAATGAAGATATCTAAATGTTGGTTACCGTTTTTTTTAGAAGCAGGTCTGGGGCTAAATTCCCAAGAAACTCTAGGGTTTGGAAATAATGGTTTTGATTTTTTTAAAAAAATGAAAGTTTATTACAGTACTGTACCTTAAAAATCAAATCTGGGACCAACTACTTAAATTTTTATTATCTCTAAAAGAATATATCATGGGAGATCTAGATTACAAATCTTAAAACTCCTCGGCTTTCTATTCTTGAGATCAGATCTCTGTTCAGAGTTGAGGATTTTCAGAAACTGTTATTACACGAATATATGAGAATATCTCTCAAACTATTTAGATCGATCACAATTCTAAATAGAGTCTACAATTATCATAGAGTCTGTTTTATGGAATCTGGTTATTGATAGTATAATGGTCTTACTTTATACTTTCCGAAAGAAATCATGGATTCTAAAGTTTGATTCTCATATAAATACCTCATAGCAATCATTGCTCTCTTGTTGTAAGCTCCAGATGAATTTTATTCGATCAGGAAGAATGTGAAATCAATCAAATGGAATCCATGGTATCTTGCAATTGACAGTAGATTCATACTATTGGGTTCTTATCGGGATTTGACCTGCACTAGAAGATTTTTGTTGACCTAATGAAATTGGATATCTCCATAAAATTATGAATGTACTTGTCTAGAGTATGTTTCAAGAACATATTAAATTACAATGTATAGCCATCTAAATATGTTATGCTAATTCATTGGAATATTATCATATTCAGGCCTTTGTCAATCAATATGCTTTCACATTTTCACATAAGTCTGGAAGCCATTGAGACAAGATATTCACCCGTAATATATATATTTTATATTCAGTCCACATGAGCACAATAGTTCAAATATATATAGATATATATTAATTGATAATCTACTGGTTACCGTTCCTGTTAGAAATTTACAGAAAAAAAAAGGAAGTTTTAAGCTTTATTTGATTAAAAAGAATTAAAATTTTATTTGATGGAAATTAAGTTCTAAATACTGTTATCATGACTTGGAGAAATTAAATTAAGAATTGGGAGTTGTGCATCTTTCTTTCAACTTTAAGTCGGGACCAAGTAATAACTTCTACTCTCAATTATGGATTAAGAGAAAGTTGTGGAGTCTGGCAAGCAAAGATGGGAATGGAAAATTGATGATGACTTATGATTAATAATGCCAGTCATGGTGACCTTTACATATGACTGTGCGAGGGTGCGGTGACCCTCACCTGGGCGGAGGAAAGGAAGCCCAGTTAGGGCAGCGGCCGCCAAGTGCGCGGGTCTAGGATCCCAGTCCCTTTTCGATTTTTTTTACGTGAGCTCACAGTGTTTTTACACCTCGTTGGGATCCCGACTTTAGACCATTCCGCTGACCCTGTTTTAGGATACCCAGGCGGGGGATCCTGGTTTTTCAGTTTTACGTGCGAGCTCGGTTGCCCGTTACCGGTCGGGCTGTTTTCTAGAGCGACTTTTCCGGGAAGTCCCTCTCACCCGTCTCAGTGGCGTAGTTTGGGAGTGTAGACCTATCCCTCTATTGGACCGTCCTTCCAATTAGAGGGCGAGACGGAAGAGCCTTTTGTTGGCTTCTTCACCGCTTGAGTTTTTCTTCGCCAACAGACTTGGCGATGTTACATCATCCATATCTATATCACTTAGAGTTACATTTGAGACTGTTGCACTAAGGTTTGAAGGGATTGATACTACATCCAGATCATCCATCTCCATGTCCATACCATTTAAAGCTACGTCTGAGACTGTTGCACTTAAGGTTTTAAGGGATTATAATTAAAATTAAGTAACTGGAAAAGATACTAATCTGATTCAAAATCCCTTTAAGTTAGTGGGCGTGTTGGGAACTTAGTTAGAATGCATTACACAACACCGCATGCCTACGGAGGCCCCCCAACCCTAAGATGTTCCCCAAGTCTTAGAGTCATAGTGTGAGGTTTCACAAAAACCAAGACCACAGACTATCCACTAACTTAAAGGAGTAACTAGACTTCAGAATTTAATGAACCATTATATCTTCTCATCTTATTTTTCCCATCATCAAAATCCAAACATACGATCTCTGAGTAATATGAGAATAAAATATCATACTCATGTGGGAAATGTTGGAATAATGGCTGATCATCAGAGGTGCTTGCTAGAAATTTGGAAACCTTTTACATTTGCAAGTAGAAATAAATTTTAAATTTGAGTTGCTCATGCCTCTCTACTTGCTTTCTTTTGTAAATAATAAATGCCTGTTAATTTTTATATAAGTTTTTGGGAGGTACCAGCAACCGCTGACGCCTTTTCTTCCTTGCACGCTTGGCAGGCAAACAGCCTGCAGTTCAGTAGCTATACATGGATTCAGAAGATAAATTTTATACCCAACGGTATGGTTTATTTTGTGCTAGTTTCTGTTCAATGTATAATGTATTTCGTTCTTTCTCTTCAGTCAGATTTTGGGATATAAAGTATGTACTGTCAGACTTTGTACATGTAAAATATATGGAAATTAATGAAATGAATTAAGATTTTGGTGACCATTGTTCTATGGGTTTGTGGTTATAAATGTTGATTTTGAATGTCAGATGAAGTTGTTTCATTCGCGAAAAAAATTTCCCCGTACTTTCAGTTACTTAATGCGATAGAAATGAATGTTGTAATGCAAAATGTGTGATTAACGGGTACCCGGATCCTAGGGGGTTCACACTCTACTACATTGGTGTTCCTACTGACTTCATCTTTCTTGAGGCTGCCTCGATCTCTACCAATCCATTCTTATGACATTTGCATCTTCATCAACCATATGATAATGCTCTCTCGCATGTTTCCTGAATAAACTACGTTGAAACCTTTCAAGTGAAGCTCACCGGTTTAAATATAGCAGACAATCTTTTCCTCAAATAACTTAACTTAGACATTTTGTTTCGTTTGATTCCGTAGTCCATTGTGATGTTTAAGGACCTTGTCCAATTTGTAATATGAGTGGTCATAAGTATTTTGTTGTTGTTATTGTTGATTTTAGTCAATCTTCTTAGGTACAGTAAGATATTAACAAAATTGTCATGCCTTTCATTGCTCTTATATAGATATCATTTTTCTAGTAATTCTACAACTATTAAAACTTTTATGCATGGAACGAAACGTGACTATTGACAATATATTGATATCGCAAGTGTAGGAGGTTTGATATAACCTTGTATAACAAATTCGAGGACATCGACCAATATCTCGCGAGATATCGACGACATACCAGCATATCATTTCGTGACAGGCAAAGTGGGGAATTTAAGTGCTCCTTTTCCCCTTCTATCAATATAGGCAATATTGTTCCCATATCGCCCAAAATTTTGTTGTTGTCGTTGCTTCTTGACTATAGAAGAAAGGTAATTTTCATTCATTTTATATCATTGTTAATGGTATATTTCTTAAGGTTTTATATATCTTCGCAACTTATTGTTTATTCTTGGTTTTTTTGGCAATTTCTTCTATTTATTGAAATCTTCGGAATGTTCTTTTAAGGTTTTTATGGATTTTTTTGCCTACCTATTCTACTCTAGTTTAGCATTGATTTCTCTTAAAGTAATATAACGCCCACGTTTAAAAGCTATGTTAAACGCTACCGATTCCATAATTTAGGCATTTTGCTTATTCTAATATCTATTAATGTAATAAATCTAACAATTGCAATTAACTTAGTAGATTGATAATAATAAATAGATACTAGTACTACCATGGCCTCAAAATGTAGGTTTCAACAACATATGGCTACACTCTAAAACAGACATGTCGCTAGCATCACCAAATATGGTGGAAATGGACAAAATTTGATTATTTTTCTACAGGTTAAGGTATTCAATATTTTTAATCAATAATTATGATGGAAATATATATTTATTTGTTAAAATATATGCATAAATATATAGTATCAATACCATACTACACTACATTGCGTGTGCTGATACGCAGTACTATGCATAAATATATAGTATCAATACCATACTACATTCTGATATGCAGTATGTAAGGTATGCAATTAGAATTTAGAAGTTTGATCATGTATAAAAAAGTAAAAATAACAAATATAGATCCATATTCATAATTTATACAAAACACAAATGCTCGTATATTTTCTTGCATTCGCCGTGTAAATTAGTCAACGGCACCTAGAGAACTTGCAAGATTGGTCTTTTCATATACTCCGTTAAATTTGCAAACATACATAACATAAAATGTTCCACATACAACACATTTACAGTTTCTTCATAAAACATGTCTACAAGTCAGTCCTATCAGGCCATATCAAATGTCTATTAACCACCATCCCCCCCCCCAACCAACATATTCTTGGATTTTTGGCAATTTCTTCTATTTATTGAAATCTTCGAAAGGTTCTTTTAAGGTTTTTTATGGATTTTTTTGTCTACCTATTCTACTCTAATTTAACATTGATTTCTTTTAAAGTAATCTAACGCCCACGCTTAAAAGTCATAGTAAACGCTGCCGATTCCATAATTTAGGCATTTTGTTTATTCTGATATCTATTAATGTAATAAATTTAACAATTACAATTAACTTGGTAGATTGATACCAATAAATAAGAGCTAGTACTACCATGGCCTCAAAATGTAGGTTTCAACAACATATAGCCACACTCTAAAACAGAGATGTCGCTAGCATCACCAAATGTGGTGGAAATGGCTATAATTTGATTATTTTTCTACGGGTTAAAATATTCAATGTTCTTTAATCAATAAATATGATAGAAATATATACTTATTTGCTGAAATATAGGCCTAAATATATATGGTATCACTACCATACTACACCGCACATGTTGATATGCAGTACTATGTAAGGTATGCAATTAGAATTTAGAAGTTCAATCATGTATAAAAAAGTAAAAATAACCAATATAAATCCATATTCATAGCGTATACAAAACATAAATAGTAAATACTCATCTATTTTCTTGTATTCACCATGTAAATTAGTCAACGGCAGAATACCTAGAACTTGCAAGATTGTTTTTTTCACATACTCTGGTTAATTTGCAACCATACATAACATAAAATCTTCCACAGACAACATATTTACAGTTTCTTCATAAAACATATTTACAAGTCAGTCCTATTGGGTCATATCAGATATGTCTACTAACATGATAACATCAACACCCCCACTCCAAAAATAACCGTTTATTTCCCCCCATAACACAACAGATACATAGACTAACCCCATTCCCACCCCATCCTCTGTCATGTTCAGCATCACATCAGTGGGTTTATTTACCTTGGCAGGATTTTATGTAGCCTACCTACTGATGAAGGGAATTCTTCTAATCCAAAATTGATCAACTGTTCAATGTTCTTCCATTATTGAAGAGTTGATTAGCTTCAATGGTTATTTGCAAAATGTAAAGAAAGGCATGGCACTGAGTATCGTGATATATCGAAATCAATGGCTTTGGTATGTCAATATTCCAAAGTATACCGATTATCCAGAAAGCAGTGACATATCGATTCGTATCGATCGAAATTTGGAGTTTTCATCATAGTTTTTCACTGATGTCAACCGATATGAACTAATACCGTCCATATTAGCCATATATTACTCGATATTACCCATTTTTGTACTTTTACTCTTTAGTGGTCGACTTCTTCAAGATTTTGCTTTCTTACTTAATTAGGTATTAAAATAAATTATGATTTATATATTTTATTTCGGGTCAGGGGCGTTGCCCAAACACCCCTGCGGGAGGAGCGCACATGCTCCCCTAGACTCTAGCAGGCTCACTGACAACCCAGGAAGCGAGACCTCTATTTTGAACATGAAGCCTCGCCCCCCTTTTGGCAATGGAGATGAAACAACGCTAAAGTTGAACAAGTTCGATTTACAGATCATTAGTATACTACAATCGATATTAATAACTAATAGTAACATGATGATCCGAAATCAGAAAATCGTGACATATTCCAATCGGTTTGGACGTTCTTTAATTTAGATAGAGAAGTTTTGTTCCAATATATTTTAATTCATCTTCTTTCATTCAATTCAAAAATATGATTATTATAACTGATGTTCTTTAAGAACTATAAGTTCTTGTGCTCATTTCCTTGTTTATTTTGATTTCCTTTATAGCTCAACAGTTTGTTTATGCATAATATGTGATGTAATGTAAATATAATGTGCTAAACTCATCTCTTTATATCACTAAGTTATTATTGTTTAAATTTCATCATTTCATTTTCAATACCATTTAGCAGCAGTCAGCTAGCATTGACAGCAGCAATATGCGTGATATATTGGTGGGTGCTAAAAACAGCTCATTCTTGCATACAAGTGTCTGTTTGTATATTATTTACTAATTTAAGAACTACGATGATCTTGATTATCAAAAAATCACTCTTTTGCATCATTTCCGAGATTTCTGACAATATTGTCGAATAATACGCTATCGATATCGATATTTTGAACCTTGAAGAAAAGGACCGGTTGGTTTAAAAAATCGTACCTATATAAACTAGTAGCAAAGCACCCTTGTGCATGTAGTGACTAATATACTGCTACAAAAATGGTTTCAAAGGCAAAAAAACAAAGCACCTCAACTAATGTACTGCTTCGAAGATGTTTTAAAACAATCCCATCCCTTCCAAAAAGAAAAATTATAATTTCTATCTTCAATATGTCCATGTCTAGTTTCAAAAAATATGTTGATTACCTTTTAACACTATTAAATCTCTTCTGATCAACATCCTAGAATTATCAATGGGGCCAAATTAACTGCAAGTCATTTCAATAAACAAAAAAGATGACTCGTGAGTGCTTAAGTGTGGACATGATGCCTTGAGTCCTTCAACCATCGACGGACCACTTAGTGGTTGTTTTAAGTTGAAGTTTGCAATCAATGATTCTTATAAAGAAAGAGAACCTTATGACTCCCTATATAGATGGAGTCATAGGGTTAGGGATATATAAAGGACGATTCCTAGATTGCGAGTCGTACGGAATACCCCCTAAAATTAAGGTTTACAATTCAACTCTCAACACTCCCCATCAAGTTGGAACATATATATCAACCATGCACAGCTTTTTGCAGCATTTGTCGAATTACAGGAGGGTGATGGTTTGGTGAACATGTATGGTGTCTGGTGTATGCAGTTTGTTCCGAAAAAGGTACATTGTAAGTACAAATTAGCCCTCTCTGTATTAGATCTCGAGTGTAGTGACAGTCAACTTCCACATGTTTGGTGTGTTCATGGAACATGGGGTTGTTGGCTATATGCATCGTCGTCTGGTGGCGGTTGTCACATCTAAGTTCCATTATATTAGTGGGAGTGATATGAAGATCTCTGGGTACATATCAAATCCACACTAGTTTTACAACAGCCTAAGCCATGGCTATGCATTCACTCTCAACACTTGAGCAGGGCATCACAGCTTGTTCTTGCTACTCCAAGTGGCCATGTTTCCTGTTAAGTAAGTGCGGAAACTTGTAGTAGATTTTTTTTTCTATCATGCATCCTACATAGTCTGCATATGAATAGGCCATAAGGTCAAAGTTGCTGCCTTTGGTGAAGATTAGGCCTCTCCCAGGAGAAGACTCGATATACCTTCAAACCATCATGCATGCATCGAATCGACCTGAAGTAGGAGAGCCCATAAACTAACTTAGTTTCCCGGTTGTCAGGGATATGTATGGTCGAGTGATGGTATGATAGGGTAATTTGCTCAATAGATGCATGTATCGACCAATGTCTTCAATCCCTCCTGACTCGTAGATGTGTCCCTTAAGATCCATGAATGTGCAGGATTTGAACCAAGCATTCATGTTTCATGAAGCAGATCACGTACATACGTCCGTTGTGGCATGACTAAAACCTCGGTTGGAACTGACAATTTCAATCCCCAAAAAGTAATGTGGTGGCACCAAGTCTTTGATTAAAAATTTCTCTACCGGCAGCTTCTTAACTTCCAAAACATCTTTCGAGACATCTCCTATGAGGATGATATCATCCACATAGACAAGCATTGCCAATGTCCTTTTTCCATTCTTTCTTATAAATAAAGAATGGTCTGTCAAAGATCTGATGAGACCTGGATTCTCTAGCACTTCTGACAATTTTTGAAACCATATATGATGGCTCTATTTGAGTCCATAAATGGCCTTGCCTAAAAGGCTAAAGGGCAAATCTTCTGAGACACCCCTTGAGCATCATCGTGTGGAGGTTGTTGCATCTATACAACTTCTTGAAGGTCACCATACCAAGGTTGGCAATATCACGATATATCGTCGATATATCGATATCAGCGAGATGTAGACACCGATATACATATAGATATCCTTTTCCAAGATATCAGTCGATATCTCGCGGGGTATCGGTTATATATCACCATATCGAACAATGTCGCTCAAAAATGATTGGTTTTTGTACAAAGTTTCTCATATATTGACCGATATCGCTAATATTTCGCGTACATATAAATATCAATGATATTACCATTATAAGTTTGATTTCGGCATTTATTTCGTTGCTCCTAGTATTAAAAGACATCGTGAATTATATGTTTAGCTTCGATTCGAGGGCGCTACCCTAACAAGGGGAGCGCACATGCTCCCCCTTCACCCCCCAACTACCCCAGGCTTGATGACCGGGCATCGAGACCCCTATCTGATAGGATATGGTGCGATAAAGGGGTGCATACGACAAATCTTCAATTGATGGACTTCATTCTCCGAAAAGAAGTCTAATGTTGATCAAGTAAGAATCACAAGTCCAAAATATATCTCAACAGTCAGCATTAACAACCAACGATTTATGCAATATAATGTGTATTAGTGTGCTAAATACACCTCATTCTTGTATATAAGTGTGTACTTGTATGTTGTTTATTATTTTAATAACTAGGATGATCTTAATTCATTAAAAATCACTTTTTACGTCATTTTTTATGATTCCATCGATATCGTCGATATATCCCGATATATCCATTTTCAAGCGATCAATACGATATCGATAACAATGTTTCGAACCTTGCACCATATAGGAATGCACTCTTTACATCACGTTGGTGCACGAGCCAATCAAGTTGCACTGCAATTGCCATTAAAATTCCTATAGTGAATAGGTGAGCCACCGGAGAGAGAGTGTTAAAGATGTCCATGCCATAAGTATCGGTAAACCCTTTGCTACGAAACATGCCTTGTAATGAGAAACTGAGCCATTTAATTTGTACTTTACAGTGAAAACCCATTTTGATCCCACTATCATGGCGTTGCTAGGGAGCTCTACAAATGATCAGGTTTTGCATCGGATCAATGCGGTCATCTCTTCATCTATTGCCAAGCATACAGAGAATCTTAAAGAACTTTCGGTATGTGTACAAGGGATAACTATATCAGAGATCGCCCTCTGTGAATTGTTTGTATGAAGAACCAAGTCCAGAAAAGGACATTGCAACAGAGATGCGATGTTTGATATTGTATCGAGAGGGACATTGGCTCGTCTCCTTCCTTAGAGCAATTGGTTGACCAACTTCAACATCTATGGAGTCATTGGCAGTAGTTGTACATCATTACATGTATCCATCGATCAGGGCTATTAGTTTGTAAAGAGTCAAAGTCTTAATGAAGGACAAACTTAAGGAGATGGAACCAGCTCAGAAGGAGTGTGTCAATCCGAAGTAGTGGCCCTGTAAAATTCAACCTGTGGAAGGGTGACAGGAAGTGGAGTAGTGCAGGTAGGTGAGGGAAGAACATGAGAACTTGACCTGGAGTAGTATGGAAGAGATTCGAAGAAAGTAACATCTGTACCGATGTAGTTGCTTTCTGGAGTGAGGGTCATAGCATATATACTTGTTCTAATGCATGGCATATCCTAGGAAAACACAGTTACCGCGTTGGCCACAAGTTCATCCCTTCCAAGACCAAGGATATGAATAAATGCTACACATCTAAACACCTTGGGAGGAACATGAAACACAGTCTTTCCTGACAAGAGAACATCAATAGGAACCCGCTCACCAATGGCGGTGGAAGACATTCGATTTATAAGATATGTAGCAGTAAGGACAGTGTCATCCTAATAAATAGAGGGAACATGATAGCCACTCAACAGAGTACGCGCAATGTCAAGATGTATCGATGCGTACGCACAACCGCTTCAATCTGTTGAGAAGTATGAACAAAATAGTATGATGTAAAATCCATTTGTGGAGAGGAATGATCACATGTCATAGGAGAGAAACACCCTAGCATTATCAGACTTGAGAGCCTTGATAAGAAATTGATTATTTATCTCATTTATGAAACGAATAATAATGGGAAAGAAATCAGACTCATTTTTCATTAAGAAAATGACCAAATAATATATGCTTCCCAGACGATCAAGATACCAATTGGGTCCTCATACATCAAGATGAACAATCTTGAAAAGACTACCAGAATGTATATTCCCAAATAATGGAAAAGAATTCATGTGATCGTTCCCAAATTGTCAGGTCTCACGCTCTAAGCTAACAATGGGAGGAAGCTGGGGAAGAACATGATGAATCTTCTGTAGAGACGGGTACCCAAACGTTAATGCCAGAGAGCATCACAGGATGCCAAAAAAGAAGTCCACAACAAACTGCAGTCACAGATAACTGCACAATAAGGCAAACACTCCCATCTTCATGACCCACTCCAATCGTCATCCTAGTCAATATTTCCTGAAAAAATAAGAAATCCAATCACTCCTTGCAAATCTGACTAACAAAGAGTAGGTTGATGGAGAATGATGGGACATATAGAACATCGTTGATCATGATGTTAGGAGTAAGATGAGCATCTCATTTTCCCTTCATAGGAGAGAATCTGCCATAGTTAACCTAAACGGTTCATTCAGATGGAATGTGGCACATCTGATGTAGGAGGGTATGTTCCCAAGAAAGGTAACTGGAGGCACTAGTACCATTCAACCACTCTATTTTCGCAAACTATTGTGTGGAAGCAACAAAGATACATGTATGATTGATTGTTGCAGTCTCTGGAATATCACTCTGGTGTGAGTGGGAAGATACGCTCAGGTGGAGCTCGTTCAAGCGTTGCATCATACTTTCGAAGTCTGTCGGGGGAACTTCGATAGGAGGACCATCTTCCTTAGTAGTTGCTCGAGGAAAAAGGGCAAAATAACCAGGTTTGGTGTAACAAATAGACTGTGTGTGTCCATACTTGTGATAGTAGGTACACTGGATGGTGACACAACATCATCTTGTACCGAAGCAACCTTAGCCATGACCTCAGTCATGACCCATGACACCTCCTTGCCTGGATGGAGTGGACAGTGCAGAAATTTGCACTTGAACTTCCACAATAGGAGCAGCAATGGGTCGTGGATTGCAGCAAGGCAACTGAGGGTGTTATAGGCCTCCTAAATAGTGAGAATAACCGCATCAATGAACATCTGGTCGTGGGCTACAACGTAACATGGATAAAGTCCAGCTAGAAATATCATGATAGCCATTTGTTGATGATATTGCTTTTGTGTAGGGCAGGTGCACCCTATAATGCACACATTATATTATTCAAACATTTATTTAAGAGAGAGAAGTACTCAACTAGCGAACGATCCGCTTGCTTCATATTCAAAATATCGAAATACGTCAAGTACAATCTGTTTGGGTTCTTCTGCTGACCATATGTGCCGTGAATAGAAGTCCGCATGTCATTAATGGTGGTGTAGTACATCTCATACGTTGTCATGCCGATGATGCTAGCCGTGATCTAAGAATTGATCATTATATCATCTTCTGCCCATGTGAGGCATTCCTTGTCTTTTCAGCAGGCTCTGGCTCTGCTAGAATATGTTCATTGCCGTATCCACATACAATTATGAGGAACATGCGGGACCATTTGGGATAGTTAGTCTTATCCAACTTAGGGATCGAGCAAAACAAGGATGGCTAATTTCTCCCTCCATCATATTCCTATAATGCTACTTCTGATTGAGACATCTCTAACTAAGGCGGCACCCTGCTGTAGAAAAATATGAAGACTAAAAGTGAACAATTAGGTCATATTAAAAACTGTGGGGATTGTTGGACTGAGGAAAATCTAGATGGTGGCAACGGGTATCTATTTGCTGGTAAATAGAAGGCAAGAGAATGTGTGTTTAGGCACGCAAGGAAAAAACGGCGAGAGGATTGATAAATTCTGCGATGATGGTGTACCAAAGGCCTAAATAGGTCATGGTGAGAGGGTGTCGGCTAATGGGTGATGGGCATTGGGTGTTGGGGGCTGGTCGTTGGGTGTTGGGGGATGGATTGGGTTGGGCGATTTTTGGTAGCAGGAGGGGGGCAGTGGGATTGGTCTGGGAGGTTCAGGCAATTGGGCAGGGGTGATTTGGTGTTGGGGAAGCGGGAGGTGATTTGAGGCAAATAGGGGTTGGGAGGCGAATTGGAACTGAAGGTAGTGGTAGCAGGAGGTGATTTGGGACTGGGGGTCACTGTCATGAGGGATGAGTTGGACTCAATTTAGCGAAATGGTGTATGGTAAATACGCGATTTATCAGAAGGTAGGCAATACATGGGATGTAAATGGGTGTTCAAAAAGAAGTACCAAGTCAATGGTACTGTTGACTAATACAAAGCCGGATTAGTTTCCAAGGCTTATTCACAGCAAGCTGGAATACATTTGGCAAGGCTTATACTCAGCAGCCTTCGTAAGCTTCCACAACCCTTTTCCATCAACACTAAACCCGAAACCGGAAGTCCTAGCCCTCTTTGTTAAATTTGGAAAATGGAATTCTTAGTTGAAAATCAATGCATAGTTGAGTTTTTTTGTAATTTACCCCCTCAAAAAGACTATTCCTTCCCTCTAGAATGGCCTATGTTGCAAAAATGTTGAGTCGTAACACATGTTGGCACATTGTGGGTTTGGAGGGAGATTTTTGTGATCTTTTCAATTTTCAAAGACCTCGTTCTCATTTAAAAAAATTACTTGTATCTTGGAATTAGAAAAATAATGCCTCGTGGAAAATGCCATTGAAAGAGATATTGCTCCGTTAATTTGAAGGAGAGATGGAGACGGACATATCAAGATAATGTTATGATTGAGAGGGAATTGATAAACTTTTTGCAGCGGGATGTTTACCGAAAGGGGGAGTGGGAAAAAAATTACGGAAATGGAGACGGCGTTCCCAGAATAGAGATATATCGGTAAACAATTTATCATGGTGCGGTAAATCGTTTGCCGCGCTACATGGACGAATAAGAGGGGGGTTGATTAGGGCTGAGGTCGGGGGCGATTCGGGGCTGGGATTGGGGGTGACTGGGGCTGGGAGGCGATTGGGAATGAGGTCAGGTTGGAGTGACTGAGGTCGGGGGCGATTCAGAGGAGATTGGGCTGGGGGTTGAGAGCAATTGGGCTGGGAGGTCGGGGGCGATTGAGGCCGGGATCTCGGTGATTAAGGCGGGAAATCTAGATGGTTGGCACATTGTCATTTTGAGAAGACAGCAGCATCAATGGTGGCAAAAAAGGAGAAGGGGCGAACGATGGAGGGCGGAGCGAGAACCCGCTTGGATACCAAGTTGAAGTTTGCAATCAATACTTCTTATTAAGAAAGAGGACCCTAGGGCTCCTTATATAGATGGAGTCCTAGGGTTGGAATTACATGGAGGACAACTCCACGATTGTGAGTCGTCTGGAATACACCTAAAATTGGGGTTTACAATCCCATTCTCAACATTTTATATTGATGTCTTAGCATTCTCATTAAACGAGGTAGTGAGGCTCCGCGTGAGAAGCAACTTGAAATGGTGTTGCGTACACTGTACAGTCACTAACTCTTTGTCAAGTTCGGATGCAATTGAAATTCTAGAATAATCAATAAGGTTGGAGTGGGTGCGAGCACATTCGAGAACTCCAAACAAGCGCTTGCGTGCCTAAATGCGAGTAATCCCACCAAGATTAGGTTTGATAAGAATGTGAAGAAAAAACACGCCAACAAACCTTCCGTCGTCTCCCATGTAATGCCGCCCACGAACAGCTTCCTGACAACCAGAAACACACCCATCAAGCCTTTCACCAAAAAAATAAGTAAAAAACTAAACTTTCTGCTCCAGCGCCGTCAAAAGCATCATCAAGAGTAAAAATCCACAACTACCGACCCTTGAGTGGACGACCCGTTCGCATCAGCTCCCGACCTGCCGCCACTGTTGTTCAACAGCTCCGCCTGCGCCGCGGCTCCACCGTCCGGCCTTCCCTCGTCCTCATTCTCGTCCTCCTCCACTTCCTCTTCCTCTTCCACCTCCTCCTCCACTTCTATCTCCTCGTACTCGGCGTAGTCGTCGTCGCCAGGGGAATTGCCCTCACCTGTGGCCATTGGTGGGAGGAGACAATCGACGATCTACGCACCAATCCTACGAAGGTCGGGAATATGAAGGAAGGCAATCTATCGCGGCGAGAGAGGAGAGCGAACCCTAGAAAGGATTGGTAATGGGGATTGGAGTTGGGGTCGGGGCTTGCTGAAGTGGGCAGCGGTGGTCGGGGGGGAGAGCTGAACCCTTCTCTCTCGCGGTTGTGGACAAAACGAACGGGAGCTTTGCTTTTCTAGGGTTTGAGTTCTTGGAAATAAAATAACTTTTTGCTGAGCTTGTTTTAACGAGGGATTTAAATATATTTTCCAAAATACTGCATGTAATTTGATCAGGTAATTGGTACCTAGTTGCGAATGGGAAGTGCAATTTTCAAGTCTTCCAAATATTTAAAACAATGTAATATGATATCTGTTTGTTCGATATTTTAAATTCACAAAATTTTAATTGATAATAATTATATTATTTTGACAACAGTCGAAATTTTCTAAAATTGATTTTGTAGCCTAAAGTAGAATTCGTTTTAGCTTGAAGTCACAAGTAAGAGTTGAGTTGTGATGTGTAGTCAACTCAAGAATTGTATGTTAAACAATATGATATATTAAGATAGTGCAATTAAGCAATAATCTATTTACGAGTTTATTTTTCGAGTAATTTGCATACCCTCGAAGACTTGGTCGGCACGATCGACTCGACAAACAAAAAGAACACAACCAATGAAAATCTCAGTGATATAATTTCGGCATGTGTATATGAACCTATGTATATATAATACAAATTTCATTGATTTTTTATAATTTTATGTTAACTCTGGTTGATTAAAAATATTGTTGTGTACATATAACTTACCTTAATATGGGAAAATCCCCCTCCCCTCAAATATTAACTTGTGCATGCATGGAATAAAATCCGAAACATATTTTGGAGTCTGAAAAACTGTAAAACATTTCACCCATACAAACTTCAATGAACTTGGGCATTCTTTTAAAGAAATCGGAGCTTCTTTTGCAAAATTACAGTTATTGGGCGTATTGTATATATTATAATTGCACATTAACGAACTTGTTGTTTCATGAATAAAATGTCATCTTTTTATCTTTATTTTGTTCCTTTGTTTCGTAAAGTAACTGACTCCAAAAAATCAAAATACAAAAAATTCAAAAATTGTAATAACCGAAAAAAAGAGGTAGCTAAATTCAATTATACACCATCTCCGTTATTTTATTTCATTGTTTTCTTTTTTATAAAATAATCCAAAATATAGATAACGTGTGATTTTTATATTACTAATATATTTAAATATAATATGTATGTATTAATAAAAAAAATCAGATAAAAGAATAAAATCACAAAAATGATATTTTATACCTATGTATGTTGATTGCTTAGTGCGATTTTACTTTTTTTGCTTTATTAAATTTCATATTAATTTTTCTTCTTTATCTCTTTTTCTAAGGGTGACACACATCTCGTTGACCACAATCAACAGAGTCATGTGCCCTCTTGTCATTGACCCCCACCTCATCCACTTATCCCCAATCATCAGGGCTTCGTTGATTTATGGTCAAGGAAGTCCCCAACTTCGCTTCACATTGGCTCATTTCGCTAACTCGGTCCCATTAATTGACCATGCGGGTCAACTCGCACCATCTCACATGTGTGAACTTTACCCACTTTCCCATCTCACGTGTGCTACCTTTCCATCTTCACTCGACATCCCTCTACCACTCATGTACCACCACCGTGACAATGTGACGCTGCTCCACCATCTCCTGCAACCTCACAGTTGTCCCTCCATGTCAAAACCCTAGAAGAACCACATAAAAACTTCTTGTGTCAGAACCAAGTCCAAGACCAGTCATGTTGCATATCCCTTCGTTCAGCTCCCATACCAAGAGGGTGATAGCATCTTCGTCTCCATGAAGGCTACGGCGAGTGAATGAGTCAATCTAACTGCCATTTGAGGCTTCAATGAGCCTCGTCTCAAAAGCTTCATATGAAGGTTGGTTGAGCTTCGCAGATGTGTTACCCGAACACTGAGGTGACAACCTGGTTGCTCATATGAGCACCCAGCTCCATGTAACATTTGTCTTGCTCTCCAGGTATCTTCTATGTCATTTTTTTATTTTATTCGTTCTTCTTTGCCTCTTTTCTTCCACTGCATTTCTCGTGTCTCCTTCTACCACCTCATCCTCGTATAATCTTCTTTTTCACCAACCTCGGACCCAACCACTTCCACTTTTTTCTTCTTGTGTAGAATTCATCACTGCACCTCAATCAACCCACTTCATCTCTATGAGACTTTGAGACTCGGATGTGTGTTAAAATACAGATGGATCGTATGATCTCGACACGGCTCGAGATATGGATTTCGATCCAGCTCTCACATGCATGTGTTAACTTCTTTCTAATTTTCAGACATGATCTCATATCCAAACAAATCTTATAATTAATATATTGCATAGTACTGTATGAGAGCTTTCTAGCAGTACCAAGAATGTTGAAATCCGGCATCAGTCGAAGGGGATACTGTCATTTTACGATTGTGAGTTGTTAAATGTGCTCGGACCCAACTGAATCCATGTTTGTATTCGTTTAACTGATCCCGAGTATAAAAGAAGCTTGGGCACGAGCATGGTGCACTAGACCCCATTGTCTAAGCGTGTTTCGTCGGAGCTCCATTCCAAATCTTGCTGAAATGCCATTGGGTCGCCGCCGGAGTCACTATAGTAGTCTGGTCGCAAAGCCAAGGATGCCACTACGTAGATCTCGTTGCGGGGAGATCGTTTCTCATGGTTCGAGGTACAGATCTCCCTTCCTTGCTATCGTTTTTCGTATTTTAATTCCTACATGTCATATTATCAATGGATGGTTAGATCATATTGTTTTCATAAATGTTTCGCACATGTGGGTTGCTGGGAATAGTGTAAATGTGACACATAAGTTTTGAATCATGCATATATACGAAGGAGATGCTGGTGTCAGCAAGAATCATGGATTGTGAGTGAATTAGAACTGATTGCGTGTTAATGGGCTGAAACCGGGTGCGAGTGCGAAATGAAGCTGGGTGCGTTGACCATTGCCAGATCCGTGGTGGTGCATTGGTGTTGTTGAATCCGGGTGATGATGCCAGATCCATGGGTGGTGTGTTGGTATTGTTTGGATCCATAGTGTTGGAAGAAAAGGGTAGTTACGGTATTTGGCATGAATGGTGCTCCCCCCTTTGTAAACCCTAACCCTAAATCCTCTCTATATAATGAGGATTAAGGGGCCTAATGTAAGCATGGAAAACATAATTACCTCTCTTAACATGGTATCAGAGGCCCTAGGCTTTTCTTAGGGACCTGCCTCGCGCCGCCTCTCCCTTCCCCATCCTCTCTCGCGCCGCCTCTCCATTCCTCCATCCTCTCTCATGCCGCCTATCCCCTCCCGTCCTGATCGCGCCGCCCCTCCCCTCCCTTATCGTCCCCTCGCCCAAGCCCGCCATCACCCCTCCTCTCCATCGCCATCCTCGTCACGCCCAGAATCGCCACTGCCCCCCCCCACCCCCTCCCTCGCAGTCGCCATCGCCCCCCCACCCACGCCATCGCCATCGCCTCTCCACGTCCCTGCCTCGTCCCCGCCCACGCCATCGTACCCGCCCCCGCCCACGCCATCGTCCACCCTCCACCACGCCATCGTCCTTGACCCACCCAGGCGCACGCACGCCATCGCCTCTTCCGCACACCCTTCTTCCGTACGCCATCTCTCATCCCTTCTTCCGCCCACCCAGGCACCATCGACTGACTCGCCATCGCCTGGATCGCGCCACCCAGGATCGCCACCGCCCACTCAGACATCTCGTCAACACAGCCGCAGGACCGCTCGCCCAGACGAGGCCCTCATCTGCGACAGGATTGCTCGCCCTCAGGCGGCCAGGAGAAGATCGGCATCAACGATTTCGCCCGTGGTGGCTGTACCAACCGCAAGACCGCTGACCACTGCATGGATCGACAAGGCTTCTTAACGGGTTGATTCAAAATGCCAGCTTCCTCCAGCGCCTCTTCCGTCCGCATGTTTTTTGTTTTGTAATCTGTCATATGAATTATGTCCTCTGAATATGTATTGATGTAAAAATATATAGATATAAAGGGAGTGAGAGAGAGAGAGAGAGCAAGCCGCATAATCAACAAAATACGACCTAGGTGGCAGCAGACTACGTCCTTGCTCAAGGGCTACGACAGACGCTCCCATGGCATCCGAGGTACCTACATCAGATATGGATGGCGGTGGGCATTCAAAAATGCCATCCTTTGGATCCATACCAAAATTCGATAACTATTCTATGTGGTCCCGGCTATTATTGATGATTGTTCGAGGATATGATAAAGAACATATCCTCATTGAAGAAGAACCAACCAACAAGGTTGGAAAATACGTGTCTTGGGCTAAAGACAACGCCATGGTAAGATCGTGGATTATGGTTAGTGTCATCGACAGGATCGCTCAGGAGTTAGTATATTATGAAAGTGCACACGATATATGGAAATCATTGCTAGCCACATATGGGCAAGATAAAAATTCTACCAAGATGTATCAATCATTTCATGATTTGATGCATATGCGTCAGAATGGTCGCCCTCTATCAGAGTATTTCTCTGCACTTAAATCCCTGGTTGTCAGCTACAACGTATGTGCCCCTCTCTGCACATGCTCCACACAATGGCTACGTCGGCAGAATATGGAGACCATGATCTTCCTTGGCGGATTAGATCAGACCTTTGCGACTCCTCGGGATCAGATGATCACCTCCCCTACTCTGCCAACCATGGAGGAAGCTTACAACACCCTATGTCGACTACCGACTGCTTCGGCCCCTCTTCCGGACACTATGACTCAAACAACAGCTCTTGCGGCATCCAGACGGAATTTCAGAGGCAACTACAGAGGCAGAGGATGCGGTCGACACCTGTAAGGGAGAGGACGATCACCCATACAGTGCAGCTTCTGTCACAAATTAGGACATACCGAAGATGTGTGCTACAGCAAACATGGGCGTCCTAGACCATCGGCTCGGGTTGCGACTACAGACATTGAAGGAGGCTCAATCGAAATCCCACTAAAGGATTTTGAAGACCTTATGCAACGCCTTTAACACATAGGTGATGTTGTTGCATCTGTGGGTAGTGTGTAGGCATTACCGGATTCGTGGGTTGTGTGCATGTACGTGTTGCCAATTCTGCGAGCAGTCCAGTCATGATATCTAATCCATACTCTTGTTACCTTAGCATGCATGGTTGATATATATATATATATATAGAGAGAGAGAGAGAGAGAGAGAGAGAGAAGACTACATTTTGGTTCTGTGGTGCACAAGAGAGGTTGGTATCGGGATCATAATCACACTCAATTTGAGGTTGGTATCGGAATCCTCTTCTGCAGCCCTTCTGCAGCATAATCTGCACTAGGACCCGGAGCTGCACGACCAGTGCCGTCCTTTATATTTCGTGGATCCTAGACGAAAGAAAAAAATAGGCTCTTATAAAATTTGATGAACAATGTGCCATTATTTAATTCCATGACTTTAGCATTGAGTTGTTCACTGAAATATCGATTCTATAAGGACTCATTTTTTTGACGAGTTGTTTTATCAAAAAATCGGTTCCATAAGAGCTCATTTTTAACATATTATTTCATCGAAAAAATCGGTTAATCATTTTTTGATGAGTTGTTTTACTAAAGAATTGATTCTACAAGACCTCATTAGGATATGTAATATTTTTTCTAAATTAATGGTTGAATACATGTAAAAATGGACCTCTAATGTTGATGGAGTCCTGTACAATTGCACTCGTAAACTACCCTCATGGACGGTCCTGAAATTACCATGAGATTCACGTTATTACTACCGGATAAATACTTTACTAAAAATCATTCTTAAGCGAATGGTTTACTATCCAAACAACTTCCCCCCTTCAATTAATTTTCAATGTACAATTGCAACACTCACAACAGTCCCTCCTACTATTTTCATTATCTCTTTGGAAAGAAGGAAAATCATGGCCTAAAGTCATTATGCTAGAAGGAAATGCAACAACTACGTGGGTATTTGAACTCGCTCTTATTTTGTGAATACAGAGAGAATATATACTTGCAAGGGTTTAAATATCGATTTTGGATATCGTATCGATACCCTGTCGATACGAAATTTCGATGAAATTTCGATGACATTTCGCTCATATCGACCACCATTTGTGAAGAAATGATCGAAAATTGCTCTCATTTCGCTCAAGATTTCGCTTCCTTGTCGAAACCGAAATTTCGTCAAAATTTCGCAGAAATTTTGCGAAATCGGATCCAATGATATATAGTTCAATATAGCACATGCCTCGTTATCTTGTATCTATATGTATTTCACCACGAAAACAAGAGCCATATCTCTGTTCGTTTTTCAATACAATATATGTTACATTAGTTAAACTTATTACAATCTATCTTGATTTTAGCATCATACGGAAAAATATAGGAGAAAGATTAAACAAAAAATCACATATCTTCCATCCATTGTTGATAATCACACAATTATACGTCTATATTAATTAATTCGCATGCAATCAGCCACATTTATGAAATTTATCCCTCATTGTACAATACATGCGTGTCTCGCTATTGGTTAACAATAAATCCCTATGGAAAGCCGCAGTCCTAGAAACTTAAAAGAATTCCGAACTGAGAAACAGGTAAAGAATGGAAGATTTAAAAAATACGATAACATAATAATAACAAAAGAATTACCGGATCACAGAGAGTGCAAAGCACCCGAAGCCTCCCCCCCCCCCAATCGCAACCCCCTAGCCACGATGGGTGCCTTCTTCCCTTTCAAATTTTTCGAGAGAGAGAGAGAGAGAGATCAAGAGAACAGAGCAGACGCATGCACTTGACAAGTGCCGTTCCCATTTGAAAATTTTCGGGAGAGAGAGATCGAGAGAACATAACAACAAAAATATCGAGAAAGAGAGAGGGGGTGATGAATTAAATTGAGAATTTCTTGAAAGGGTAAGATGTGGCCGTTGAGTAGAGAATTTCATGGAAAGAGCAAACATCTTTTCCATATCAAAAATCCGGCAATAGAAATATTGAGGTAGATGGAGATCTAAGAGGCCTATTTTTTGGATTTTTCAAGATGCAGGAAAATGGGCCCCTTAAAGTTCACGGGCCCTGGGTTGTTGCACTTCCAAACAACCCCAGGGTCGGCCCTGTCTTGATCGAGCGATTCACATAGGTTTGCACTTTTTATGAGGCCCTACCGTGCAAATCCATGCGAACTGCTCGATCAAGATCGAGCGGCTCCAGCCCCTCCTGCAGAGTTTGCTGCAGCAGGGGCTACAACAGACGATCGGGCTCCCCCCATATGGAGTCCTATGTCGTGTATGGGATGCTTGAGAGTAGTTATTGCGCCTAGATATCATAATCGAATATATGAGTCTTTTCATTAATCGGAATGCTACCATTTTACACGGTCCAATTCATTTACCCCATATCTAATTACATGTTAATGTTTAGCATCGACCTTGGTGGATTTTCTTAGTGGTAGTCTCGATTATCAAGGTACTTTATTTATCTTATCAGATCAATTAACCAGTGTGGCCTACATTACTCCAAGATCTTTGAGGTAATGATGAAAGTGATGTGATACTGATTATGATGATTGAGATATCAATTAGCGGATGCAATTTCCTGAATGCTTCTGTATTATCCCCATGGATGTACCTTTTACATGTCGGGGCGAGCATGCGGATATAGTTCCCATCCTGCCTTGGGTAGTTGGGAGATGTCGATTGCATAGGATAGGCATGCAACCTTGGGTTCTCCAGTAGATGATTAGACGACTGTGACCTTAGTGTCTACGTTGGTCGGGAGACACGTGGCTCGGCTGTGCTCCAATGTGTTATTGGTGGATGCGTGATGACGTTCGAGGACGTGTGGTTGGGAGTCTTGTATTCGCTTTAAGTCGCATGACTAATATGTGTTGCTAATAAGGGTCGATCACTCACGTTAGTTTCTCGTATTGGTTCTATGAAGGAAGTTTCAGAATGAAAGTACCAAAGGAGATGTTCTTACCAATTTGTCTCATATGCAGAGAAAAATGAAAGGTAGTAGTAGATCACCTTAACTACAATGAGAGTGCGGTGAATCAGATCCTATAAAACATATCTCGTGCTCTATCTTGTTCCTTACCATCACGTACCATTACCGATGAGTAATGGATCTTAGTTGATGATGGTTGAAATCAAACGATTTATCTCACTTGTAAACGGATTGAACAATATAAACATCAGAGTGGTTAGGAAAGGGACATGTTGCGAACTTAGTTAGAATGCATCTTGAATACTTACTAAGGGTATTTTTCTTATTGATATTTGCTTTCCTTACAGTTACAGTTTCACGTGCACACTTTTTACCTTTTTTGTTGTTGTTTTATTGCCGTACTGGATGTTTTTTTCATAAATCTATTTACATGGGTTCGTAGGAGGGGCGTCGATGTATAAGGATAACGGATGTGGAGGGTTACTAGAGAAATGTCAAATATTGATTATAATGTATTTTTCATTTAAAGGTCATAAAAGCAATGATGTAAAGTATGATAATATTTCGTGGGATGAGAGGAATTCAATCTAGACTACTAATGAGTCCTACATTCATCTACTTATTATTGAGATATTAGCCCTATATCTAAAATAAAGCCATTGTTTCAATTAAATTGACAATATACACTATGAATAAAATTAATGATAATTAATATGAATAAATAAATTGCAAATTATATTGTAAATATTGTACATATTTAACCATATGTTCTCTTTGATTTTACATATTTTGTTTAAATTATAAAATATATAAAAAAATTAGAATAATGTTGTAAATAACATAATTATATTTAAAATATCAAAAAAACAAAATAAATCCATAAATACCTACAAGAATACTGCTATGTATAAGTGATATATTTTACTTTTTAGTTCTACGTGAAAGTTGTATATCTCAAAAAAGATACACGACTTATACTTTGAATATTTTTCATTTAACATCATTCGATATTTTATTCTATTTTTTTCTTTCATTTTATATTTAACTTTTTTTCTTTCAGGACCAAGTGGCCACCTCTTGGTGTGTCATGTTATCCCCTTGTCCAACGGTGCACAACACACATTGTTTCGACTCAAAGACCCACTACGTGGGTCCATCTAGGCTATCCATCCATGTCTGATCTGACGGCTCCAGATTATCATCAACCTCCAGCTGCTCCTCTTCACATGTACCAACCACTCCACTTATTGTTCATCTTCCATTAACCTCTCTCTCTATGTATCGTTACCCCTCACTCTGGTGCCATCAGATAGTCTGATCATCCATCTTCTTCTCCAACCCCTCAACATTTGTCTTCCACCTAAGCGCAACCTCCTCCTTGTAGTTGAAACTGATGCCCCTACCAATTGCACTTCTGAGCAGAAACCGAGGTGGTGGCATCAGTTCTCGGGTATCCACCCTTGCGTGAGGCTTCTCTGGGTTCCTACCTCCCCTTCGTTGATAAGTGAGTGCATGGTCTACGACGAGATCCATGTCCATCTTGGTCATGTTGCAACCTTCCTACAGGTGCCACTTAAGCATCTTCGCGGACACCTCAATTCATCTCCCATCTTTCTTCAGGTCTCCCCCATATCGTTCTTTCTTCCTCTTGCTCATAAGTAGAACCCGCTGAGGGGCTCCACCTTCTCCACATCGTTTAGCCCACCATTCCACTCAGGACACTCCCATTTCTACTTCGGTTATTCTTTTAACATATACAGGTTCTCAAGGTTGCATTGATCAGATGTTGCTAGACCTCGTCGATCGTCTGCTCCGCCTTTGATAAAGCAGGAACGACCCACCATTCTAGCCAATGTCGTCTCTTCATCAACCCCTCCTCCTTAACCAGCACTCCAGTATTCATCCCCAACCTTCTGACCAACCTTGGGTTGAGGGAGGAGCAGCAACAACTCCATTAGAGCTCTGCCTACAAGCCGCCACGTACTGAGGAGGGAGGATGCTTGGATACAGTAGGATCATGACCGACTTGATCCAACGATCTTCAAAAGGGCCCCCCAAAACTATTTATTAGATATGAAGGCGCATCACCAAGGTTCGCTCCAGCTTCGTGCTGGACATGCGAGCCCACGACGAGCCATTATGCAATAAATGTTATTGCAATTCACTCCTTATTCTGAAATGAAGAATAAGTAATTTGCATAATAGGTTCATTAGTACCATTAGGGTTATGTACTATGGCCATCTCAGTAATCATACAATTGTTGATTCAATTATTGAATCATAGAGGCTGATGCTTGGATGAATATCTAAAAAGTTAGATCGAGGACTCATCAAGCACCGTCAAATGATTGTTAAGATGTGATCTCCAGCCTGAGTAGGAGATGGTAATCCTTATTTCTAAAGGCTGATATCTGACCGACCTCTGATAATCAAAGACATATGTCGTATGCTGTCACGGTATAAGCACGCATCCTCTCAGATGTGTTATTATATGTTTGAGTATGTACATTTGATAGACCGATAGGTTGATGTCCTAATCAAGACCGACGAGCTAGTGTGCATATAAGGGCATATGAGTAATACGATCTCTCAAAGGGATCATACAGCTTCATTTACTGAACAAGAAGACTTGAGCTCACTCATGAGATATTGGGAGGAATCAAATTCCGTGTATGGTCGTCTCGTTTGGAAACTTGACTGAATTGTAGGCTTGATATATGCTTTTTGTAAGGTATATGATCAACACCTAGGTATGATATGTGCTTTTGGAAAGTACATGGTCGATATCGACTCTCATTGATCGAATGAGAAACTTGATGATAAAATCCTGAAGGAGACGGTCTGAAAGAGATCTAAAACTTCGGGTTTAATCTAGACTTCCAGTATGCAGGATGTACATGTATTAGGAATACATGAGGATGATGTAATCATAAACGATTGTACAACCATGACGCTTCCATTTATAGGGAGTGATGAAATGGGTCTGGATTTTAGTGACTCCTCTCATAGAGAAGTGATCTAATCTTAGTTCAAATATTAGACATTGATCTGAATGTGATTCAAATACAATGTGAAGATTAGATCTACAACTTTGATTTAATCAAACATCTACGGCAGGTCCGCAAGATCTGGATTTGAGATGTGATCTCAATATCCAAGTCACCATACGCGAAACAATACACTCACCCTCTCCTTATCTCCAAGTGTCCGCAGAGAAAGCGCATTATCTTTGAGAGAGTTCATGGATAATTACATTATTGATATGTATATTCGAGACTCAAGTATTGAGAAAATTGATAATTAAACGTGATTTAATTATCATTAATAATATGAATTTGATTCATATTATAAGGAGAGATATCTAAGACAATTAAATGCGATTTAATTATCAAAGATGTGAATAATATGAATGTGATTCATGTTATTTGGGCACATGAGAAAAGAGGTCCATGATAATTAAATGTGATTTAATTATCATAGATATGAATAATGTGGATAGCACTATCCATATTAATCACATATATTATAAATGTGTTTTATAATATATTAGAGAGAGCATATTATAAATTATATTTGTTATTTAATTATTGATATGAATTGGATTCACATTGGATAATTGATTAAAATACAATTTATTTATTTTTTGGGATGTGAACGTGATTCACATTTTCCCAATGGCATGATTGTAATATTTCACAAGATAATTATGAATTATTTTTGTGAAATAATTTACAACAATTGTTGTTGTAAATCTTGGAGATATCATGAGATAATGATATCTCATGAGATAATGAGATCTCATGAGATAATGCGATCCCATGAGATAATGAGATCTCATGAGATGTTGGTCACCGTCCCCCTTTTTAGGAGATATGATTTATATCTCATTATCTACAATGATAATTAATTGATTTGATTTAAAATTAAGCATATTGATTTATCGATATATATATATATATTAATTTAAATTAAATCATTTGTTGTAATGTTTTTTACAACAACATCTTAGCCATTGAAAGAAACACAAACCAATCTCATCCATTGATTGTATGTTGTCCATGGATTGAGATCCATGGATCCTAAAACCCTATATATGAAGAGGCACTTCTTGCTCTTCGATACACGTTTACGCGACAATAACAAAAATGCTCTCTTCCCCCCTCTCCCTCTCCCTCTCCCTCTCTGCACGTCATGTGCCTCTCTCCCTCTCTCTCTCTTATGGTCGTCCATCATTAGGGATGTTAATTTGGATCTACCCATATGTTCCCGACCCGAACCCACCCCATTTAAGGACCCGAAACCCGTCCCATTTACTTTTGGACGGGTTTAGGTTTTGAATTGACTACCCATACGGGTATGGGTACGGGTTTGGGATTGCCTTGTGGATACCCGAACCTGAACCCGCCCCAAACCCGAATAAAAAATATATATAAAGATAGATGTGTATATCGCATTTTAATCAAACTACACCCAAATCCATTTCATATCTAATATGGATCAATCTACATGTATAAATATCAAACTCAATTTTCTCCTCTCCATCCATTTTTTGATATCTAACTAGCTTTTTGCATCTTTAATAAATAAAAACTATCAATACAAAAGAGTTGAACACTTAACACATATAAACATTTAATATTCTCTATATATTGCACATTTTTATGAATCACCGCATTACACAATATCACTCTATTTCGTCTATCTGTGAAGATATTGTATACATTTACAAACAACTTAAGATTTACCATGTCGAAGATATGGGTACCCATTGGGTACACGGGTATCCGACGGGTATATGTGTACCCGGTAGAAATTACCTGTTTCATAAATGGGCGGGTATTGGTAGTGATATTATAAATGGATATGGGTTTGAGAATAGTAATACCCGCCCCAAATCCGACCCCTAACATCCCTATCCATCATGGAGCCATTGAGAGAGTCGACATCGCTGCAGCATCGTCGTTATGCTGTCGGAGTACCTGCTCGTGGATCTCTGTCTCCTTCGGTGCACCTCGCTTGTGAAGAAGAGGTCGGATCTCGTGTGACGAGATCAGGAGATTCGCCGTTTGGATCATCAACTTGGATTGCGAGAAGGACGCGTCTCATCATTGCGCTCGCAAGCGTCTCCTCCATCGGATCGAACTTGAGACAGGAGGTCTCTTCGTTTAGAGACTCGATCGCAACCACGCTTCAATAGGTAAACCTTATACATATTTATTGTTAAGATGAAACGATCTAAGAAGTGTTCTTAGATCATGTGATTTTATCGTGTTTAAAAATTTAAATTCTGCTGCTTGGAGCAACAAGTGCGACTAGTCACTCCCGATCGCATTCGATGCGATCCACACGCTTCCGTGATGCGCTTGAGGATCTTACCATATCCTTTCACTTTGACCCGGGACCTTTGGATTGCTTTGATCTGACGGAATTGATTCACCCCGAGCCGCCTCCTCAACACATGTATTGTGGACCTGAGCCCGATTTAAAGCTATATTGTGAGCTACGTGGCTTGAACTTGCCAAGCGCTCCATGCCTAAGCCCAAAGTTAGCCTTCCCATGCATCTCTCACGTGACACCGCTGGTTTTTTTGCATCCAAGCCCTGCCGGGTTCTTGAAATTGTAAATATATCTACGTGCGCTTAGAGTTTTGTACATAAGCCCCTATATCTTATTTTTATTTACAAATAAGCACATAGTGGAATTTTTAATATTTTCAGATTATTTTATTATATTTTATTAGAAAAAGACCCTGGTCTATTTATTTAACAGCTTTAGCATATGGTATTTAAATTTTAATGAAACTGTTCTCTTTGGAATCATATTATAAGGGTCTACACATTTATGTCACGATTATTCCAAAGTGATGCATGCACATTGATTTATCCACATAACAAAGTCCATGCTTGTTGTTTCTTACTTAATTTACTATTTAATTATTGTAGCTCCATATTTTTATAAATATAGATAAACCAAGCTCATATACTATGGAGGGCACACCCATAGAAGGTCTTATTTAACACACACAGAAAAATGACATATATGGATGGTTTTTCTAAATCCATCACTAAACTAGTCATTGTTAAATATATAATGACGATATTATTCATTGTAAAATGATTTTTTCGTACTCGAAATTAGCGATGAATATCATATATGCCGTTATATCATTAGCAACGATCCACGTAGAGACGCTTATTCATTGATATTTTTCAAACTTCTAATTAATCGTTACTAAATTTTAAATTAAAAAATAGTGATGATTAGTTGATATTTTGAAAAATACCAAGGGATAAACGTCGTTATATGGATAGTTGCTAATGATATAACAATATATATGATATTCGTCGCTAATTTTGAGTTCAAAAACTCATTTTGCAACGAATAATATCAACGTTATATATTTGACAACAGTTAATTTAGTGATGAATTTGAAAAAAAGCGTCACTATAACTCAATTTTGTTGTAGTGATGTCAATAAATATAACTCTAGAAGGAGTGTCTACATAATTTAACCAATTATGTTCGCATTCTTCTCAACGAACAAAATGGAAATTTACACATAATAGATTTTCTCAGCTAATTTATAAAATTATGACCAACTCATACCTCTACTAATTAGATTTTTCACTACAGTCAATGTTAATTGCAATATCCCACTCCTCTACATCCGAGTTAACCATAAGTAAAGGCCTTGAGATTTCCAACTCAGCATGCAACAAAGCTTTTCATGACAAAAAAAACATAGTCTACGAGTGAATCTATAGTCATTGAACCTTTTAAAAATCCAAAAACCTCAGACATCTTTTTTTTAAAAAAAAAAGATTTCCCAAATCTACTCCACATGCAGTACATACAAACCAAACAAATTCCAAGCCTTACGCTGCAATTTTCCAACGTACTATACTATGTGTATATTAGAATATGCTCTCATATTTTACTTGAAATTAGGTAGCATACCCGCGCTTCGCAGTAGGAGTTCAGTGGCCAACGGAGAAATTTATGAAGCAGAAAGAAACGAATTTGTTTGTTGAAGTTGAAATTTAAACTCATAAAATATAAATATAGTAAGTATGATGGAACAAATACAGTTTATACCAACAGAAATTTCTTGCAGAGATTTTTTATTACTACGGATCGTTAGAGACACTTTCAGATGTTGGCGGTGTAGATTGTGATTCAACTATAAAACATTATTAATAATAGGCTTGTTTAAAAAATCAGTTGCAAAGTCAGATTTAACAAAAGAAATTACATTATATACGTAAATTATACCTCTTGACAAATGTTATCAAACAACGAAATTTCGAGTAAACTACCTTTTTTTTGAAACAATTCGAGTAAACTACCTGCTAGCACGGACATATGAGTAAATAAATCTGCAGTTTACTGTTTAAAAACTGTGGACAGATCTAAATCTGCAGTTTAATGTTTAAAAACTCGAACCACAAGTCTTCTTATTTTAAAATAACGTTAATTCTCAGAGCTTCTATGTAAAAATCCAGGTTGAGTTAACCGAGGCTTAATTTGGATAAGAATATGTAATGATATGATTTAGAGGTGTTTTCTTATTTAAAAATCAATCTCAAGAAAATTATTTAAATATAAAATCTAAAATTTAATAAACTCTATAGTCTGCAAACATGTAAATTTAAAATAAAATCAATCTCAAAACTGCATCATATCTCCTCTAGTCCTCGAACATTTAAAAACAATCCACGGTAAAATCCCCTATTGATTCAAGAATAATTTCCGACTTCTTAAAAATTCATAACCAAACCTTCTACTATCGGCTACCGCAACATCTACAAATACCCTCTCCTCCTCAAGCTCGTACCTGATCTTGACAAATAAATACAATTAAGATTATTGCTTTCCAAAAGTAGAAGTAAGCCTAACCGATTCTAACCATAGTCGCAACACAACATCAGAAATTCTCACCGTCGAATAAGTTCTTCGAAACAGCAACAACGATCACAAAGATAAAGTCAAGAGCATGAGAAGTAAACGAGAAGAAGAAGCAGAAAATATTGTTTTACTAGGGAGCATACCCTTGCTTCGTGGCGGAATAGATAGCAACGGAGAAATTTAATAAATACTGCAAATTTTAGTGGGAAATAAATTTAATAATGTAAATAATAAGAATGCATGTAATGAACTCGTATGTATATTTTAAGTAAAATTTTTAGGAAGCAAATAATAGATGCAAGAAAGTGTGAACATGCATCAAGTCAAAAAATGAAGCTAACAATTTACAGACAATTTGTCCGAGGGAGAAATAATAAAACGGCAGAAAGAAAGTAGCTACAAATAATAAAAATTATAAGAAAAAATCATAAAAGCTGTATACTTTATAAACTATTATGTTAACGTATTTATATATTTGATTAAGAATTTTAAATGGATTTTTAGTTAAACATTAACGGACTAAATTGTTATTTGAATTCATACTTCTATTGAAATTATTATGATAAAAATAGTCAATCATTTTCATATGTTTTATGTATTCAATATTAGTTTTAATTAATTTATTATTTATACATTAATTATCGTATGACAAAAGTATTCATACATTTTTTGATATTATATATATGTGATATTAATTTTAATTACGTTATTATTTATATAGCAATTAATGGGATCTATGATTGTCAAAATATACTTTATTAATCTATAGACATATAAAATGTATAAGAAATAATGTGAAAAGATTTCAAATCCATTCGATTGATTGATATAATTAAAATAAAACCTAATATTTACATATCATCATAAATTCAAAAGGATGAGAAAAAGATAAGTTATGTGTGTATTACATTTTGAAAAAAAATACAATTTTATAACTTTAGATTATCTTTTAAATTTCTATTCACAAACTATTAACATAATTATAAATCTATCACGGTCATATCCATAAGTTAATTTTTATTTTTATTATTTATTGAATTATTTTTATTACGTAATAACTTAAACATCAATTTGAAATTATTTTCAAATTATATTTTTATTGCTTTATCATAAGATTTATATCTGTAAATCTAAGTTTGTTTTAAATTAGTTATTATCAGTATTGTATTTCACAATTAAGTTTTGTTTTAAGTTATTTTAAAAATAATATCGTATTTCAAAATTTTAACATCACAAACATATATAATTTAATTCAGTACAATAATAAATATCTACATTGCTTTTCACCCACATTCACTACAAATTTTGAATTTGAATAAATTGCCAAGTTTGGAAAATTTTAACCTTGAAATAATGATGAGAGAAAGAGGAAAGAGAGTAAAAAAAGAGAGATAGAAAGCAACATATTTATTTTAATAAAAAATCAAAATATCTACATGAGATTTTATGTACATTAATTGCAAATTTTGAATTTGAATAAATTACTAAATTTGAAAAAAAATACTTTGAAATAATGGAGAGAGGAAGAGGATAGATTTATCATATAATTTAGATTTTCAATATTTATATTTAATAAATTATTAAAAATATGTAAAATTATATCGTTATCATTTTCATGAAATTGGGAAAAAGAATTATATAGTACAAATAAATGATACAAATAGATATGTATATATAAATATTGATACAATAAATATATAGGAAAAATATGAGATCTATAGCTTTTTATTTAATAAATATATCATATATGTATATATATTAATACAATGAATAAAAATAAAAAATATGGTAATTGTAATTTTTAATTTAATAAATACATTAGATATGAGAGAAAAACGAGGAGAGACAGAGGGAGAGATGGGTGTATCATTTAGAGAGAGAAGAGAAACGAGAATTTTCCAACGATGCTATCTCCACCACAACTGTTTGTCGTCTCCGATTCCACTGAAGTACCTGCTCACGAAGTCGGTCAACCCAATCGATCGGATCATTATCCCTCTGTCTAGTCCGACGCTCAGGAAAAAATAGTCTTGGCATCGGCTCAAGATCCATATCAAATTGTCGCATGACTCGATCCGGCATGTACATTACCACCACATTAAAACAAATCAAAATCGCTTGTGACATCCACACCCCAACTCCTTCTCGACAAATTGCATGTAAGTTATTTACTATGTCCATGTCATATGGAGACCACCGCATCTGTTAAATATTTCCAATTACTAGTCAGTAAATTTGCAGTAATCATCATAATGCACAAACAACATACCTGATGTTCGTGCTGGGTATCTAACTCGTTGCGTTACAAGGGTAGATTCGTAGTCTGTACATTTTCTACGAAGGGCCTCCTCTCCGATGTCCATCTATTCTCAACAACTTATCAATATTATATTATAGTACAAAAGTACAATACCATAATTTTTTGGTGTTTCACCTGCATGCGTAGGGTCCCTGATGCAGAACATCTTGGTCCAGACGATATGGACGAGGAACGCCAATGTGTATATGCTCCCACGACCAACTCTGTAGTAAGGTCAAGAAGGCATATCATCTCTTTGATTTGCCTAAGGAGCATTCGTCCAATTGTTGGTACAATTATGCTAGTACTGTAGCCCCTCAAATCAACTGTCCACACTCTTGTAAGTTCTCTAACAAATGAAGGTACCGCAGTGGTACTTTATCGCCCGTCGAGTCTGGGAGGAAGGACTCTCCAATTTGATATAAAATGAAAACACGAACTATTCTCACCAAACGATTTGCATCTTATTCTAAAAGATTTGCATCCATGAGAATGTTTTCACTGATCCAAGACAGTTTCAGTCGTCCGCTTGATATGTGCTCCCATCTTTCAGTGCTCGGATTTACGCCAAGCCTTTGTTCGCAATAGTCAGACCATTGAAACCGAGAGGGGTGCTCTAGGCCAATAACAGAGGCCCCATCAATACGATGGCCTGTTAAAATGGAGATGTCTACGGTAACTTCACCGTATCAAAGATCAAAAGTGTATCTCCGACCTCCAACGTTCCAATAAGGCCATCAGGAGCGACTGATCTAGGTTGACCCTTTTTAGGTTGGTGACACAACGCATGCTTGTCACCTCAAGCAGTTGGTTGAAAGTCTCGGCGGTTGTTCATGGAGAATCTTGTTAACTACACGGCCATATTCCACAAATCTGTAATGATGTTACAAGGATATGTTATTAATTTACATACAATGTAATCTACACGAATCAAATGATTTGTAGAGCTTACCGAGGCATCATCATTCAGTGGAAGGCCATAGATGTGGCTGCTCTATTGGACCAATACTGACTTATCAACAGGTCCCGGTAATGATTCCATTCCTATTTTAGCATAAATATTGTAACATTTGTAATTTAATATATATATATATATATATATGCGAATATAGTGTCAAAATTATGAACTACTGTCTCTGAAAATTGATGAAGTACATTTAGCGTGCAGGACACGTCGTTCGGGTATGACCAACCTACTTACTTAATCCATACCTAACATTTACTCCACCGATTTTATTCATGCTATTTCGTATCATTACAGATCGTGGACGTCCAGGTCCTACTTCTACATTTGGAGGTATCAAAATAGATCTTGAGACGTTCGTCGACTAAAATCGACGATCAAATTGGTAAGAATTCGATCGTGTACGTCGCACGAAATGTAGCTCGCGTATAAAATCACGAACAGTTTTGTACATGCTCGATGCCTACGTTTACTGAACCACAAACGATAACTACATGTGAGCAGGTGATATGCATGCATTGCATGAAACCCACATGTGCACTCGTATTCTGTTCCGTTGAGTATGACTCTATAATTTCCTTCTCTAGACCTCACTACGAAGACAATATGAGAAAATTGCTCAACATTGTGGGTACGAGTTGTCGCAACATTTTTCAGTTAAAATTTGATTATATCTCGGCATTAATTCCGAAGTTTTCATCTAACCCTGTCCGCGGCACGTCACGAAATATGTATGCATTCGATAGAAGATGGCAAGAATCATCGTCAATATTAGAAGTCACCGCATTCCTTTTAGAATACTATTGAGCATTCTGATAAATTGGTTGTAATATTCCCATATCGATAGCCTTCGTCGTAACTTATTTTCCAGTAAGTACGATCCCCATCTTCTTGACGAACAATCCAATCATAAGCATCTAGATCTGCATATCGGATTTGTTCCATAATTCTATTATGTGTGTGTATTGGTGACTGCACCTGCGTATAGATTTTTCCTTTTGCCCGAGTGTCATGTCCCGCATGATGCATATTCATCTGCCTGTGTCGCAAACAAAATCGATGACAGTGTCCACGCTCTGCTAGAAAGTATTTCGGTAATAACTGCTTTAAACATGAAAATCAATCACTCAAAAAGCAAATCCCATCATGTTGCACCAAATATGCTAACTTGTGTAAGAAAAACTCCCACACAAATATGGTCTATTTTTCAACCACTGCAAAAGCATCTGGAAATAGGTGACCATTTCCGTCAACCGACGTAGCTACAAGTAGGTGTCCTTTGAATTTGCCATATAGATGAGTAGCATCGATGCTCAACACTCGATGACAATACTGAAACCCTTTAAGGACGACCCGAATGACCAAAATAGACGGAAGAATGCAATTTTATCTTCAATAACCACTTGAGTCCATGGATCTCAATATAGTTTGGTTTCAAATTCATACCACGATCCAGGATTGGTCTGTTTCATCGTCCACATAAACTTACGAATATTTGTGTAAGATGACTTCATGTCGCCAAATACTGTAGCCAATGCATTCTTTCTCCCAATCCACGTCTTTTTATATGATATCGCGATATGGTAAGTATCAGAGACTAAACGCTTAATCATATCAGGTGTCAACGTTAGGGTGGATCTTAATGTGTTCAAGATGAAGCTGCTAATAAATTTTGCGTTGCACTGCCTGTTATCAGTTAGAAGTACTGGATTTCGACATGTATATTCGTCTCGATATGTCCAGACTTTCCAAATTTCACCCTTCTTGCTGCGACTTGCATGTAATCTCCACCTGCAGTTTGGTAAAGCACACCCAATGGTGTATATGTCTTTCTTCAAAACTATTACTTTGTATTGGACATACTTTTCCATACTCCACGTACTCATAACATCAATTAGATCTAACTTCTAAGGGAAAGTTCTATTCTGCCAATACTCAAGTCCACTATGATCAGGATAAATGGTCTCATGGGGCTCGTTCAGGAATGGTATCTCCTCTACATATGTGCTGGCTATCCAGTCTTCATCCAGAAAGATATAAGGCAGTTGCGACATTGGATCCAATGTATCAGCATAGTAAACAGGGGGATCAAAAATAGGTTCATTGCTTATTGAATCTATAAGTGATTATTTCCCGTGAATGTCTTCGTATGCGACATTCAGATCGGGGATAGCCACCTCCTCCTCAATGCCAGTATCGTCGTCAACTTCATTTACGTCGTCATTGTTCTCATCCTCTACTGGCACATCTTGCTTTTCTATTCCTACCCGAGATGATTGGGCAATATTGGATGTATTGAATTGAGGATTTTCTATTTGACCATCTTCGAACATTAATTGCATCATTTCGAGAGAACGGACAATGTTTAATACCAAACCAGTAGTCTGATTATCGGAGACAACAACTGGACAGAATGTGCTGGCATTCATCGACCATCTACACGTCACTCGTACATTATACTGGTCATGATCATAACCAGTTATAACACAAACACTGGACAAGAGATCTTCAAGGTTGGTAGCCAAGGGAAGGCCTATCATCTGACTTCTACCCCCTTCGTAACTAACACTTCCATTATCGTAGACGATTCTGCCATTCCAAGAGATATACAATGCAACAAGATCGACCGTAATATATGAGTGAGGAAAGTCAATCTACTTATTTAAATAAACTTAGACATTAAATTCACTTATGTAAGAACTTTAATCATACTAAAGAGATTTATTTCATTACAATTAATAATTAAAATTTTATTTAAATCTACTTAATAATTAAACACACTTAATATTTAAATATAATTAATTCACTTAATTACACTTATTAAGTAAAACATTTACTTAATTACACTTAATTCGTGAATACAATTAATTTAAATGCATTTTCTAATTAAATACACTTAATACACTACAAGAAAAAGCAGATTTTACTACTACAACTGTAGTAGCAAAAGAGTGGTAAAAGAGTTGTAAAATGGTAGCAACAAGTTTGCTACCACGTGTGGTAGCAAATTCTGTAGTCACGCCGAAATGGTCGCAAAATCTTTGAGACTACATTGTGGTAGTAGTTATATTCGCAATAATAGTCGCAAGTAGTTATATTATAGTCGCAAAGTACTGGTATATTTTTAATAATTTACGATTATTTAGGCATGACTTTGCAAATAAGTTAATTTTTATTTTTATTATTTATTGAATTATTTTTATTACGTAATAACTTAAACATCAATTTGAAATTATTTTCAAATTATATTTTTATTGCTTTATCATAAGATTTATATCTGTAAATCTAAGTTTGTTTTAAATTAGTTATTATCAGTATTGTATTTCACAATTAAGTTTTGTTTTAAGTTATTTTAAAAATAATATCGTATTTCAGAATTTTAACATCACACATATATATAATTTAATTCAGTACAATAATAAATATCTACATTGCTTTTTACCCACATTCACTACAAATTTTGAATTTGAATAAATTGCCAAGTTTGGAAAATTTTAACCTTGAAATAATGATGAGAGAAAGAGGAAAGAGAGTAAAAAGAGAGATAGAAAGCAACATATTTATTTTAATAAAATATCAAAATATCTACATGAGATTTTATGTACATTGATTGCAAATTTTGAATTTGAATAAATTACTAAATTTGAAAAAAATACTCTGAAATAATGGAGAGAGGAAGAGGATAGATTTATCATATAATTTAGATTTTCAATATTTATATTTAACAAATTATTAAAAATATGTAAAATTATATCGTTATCATTTTCATGAAATTGGAAAAAAGAATTATATAGTACAAATAAATGATACAAATAGATATGTATATATAAATATTGATACAATAAATATATAGGAAAAAATATGAGATCTATAGTTTTTTATTTAATAAATATATCATATATGTATATATATATTAATACAATAAATAAAAATAAAAAATATGGTAATTGTAATTTTTAATTTAATAAATACATTAGATGTGAGAGAAAAACGAGGAGAGACAGAGGGAGAGATGGGTGTATCATTTAGAGAGAGAAGAGAAACGAGAATTTTCCAACGATGCTATCTCCACCACAACTGTTTGTCGTCTCCGATTCCACTGAAGTACCTGCTCACGAAGTCGGTCAGCCCAATCGATCGGATCATTATCCCTCTGTCTAGTCCGACGCTCAGGAAAAAATAGTCTTGGCATCGGCTCAAGTTCCATATCAAATTGTCGCATGACTCGATCCGGCATGTACATTACCACCACATTAAAACAAATCAAAATCGTTTGTGACATCCACACCCCCACTCCTTCTCGACAAATTGCATGTAAGTTATTTACTATATCCATGTCATATGGAGACCGCCGCATCTGTTAAATATTTCCAATTACTAGTCAGTAAATTTGCAGTAATCATCATAATGCACAAACAACATACCTGATGTTCGTGCTGGGTATCTAACTCGTTGCGTTAGAAGGGTAGATTCGTAGTATGTACATTTTCTACGAAGGGCCTCCTCTCTGATGTCCATCTATTTTCAATAACTTATCAATATTATATGGGATAATTACACCCATAACCCTGAGTAATTCCTCAATCTCAATCATAACCCTGCATAATCGCGAATTATGTGGGAAACCCTGAGTAATGCTTAACTCTTACACAACATGCCCCTGTGTTATGTTCCGTTTGAAATGTCGATTATCTTTGACGGTTTCCGTTAAAAAAAAGACAATGTTGCCCCTAAAACATATTCTTATTTGCAAATCACGCCACTATGTAGTTGAAACAAAATGAAACCCAAAGCCTCCCATCGGACCTTCACCTGCGTGCATCTCCCGCAGCAAGCTCCCCCCTGCGGCCGCTCGCTCCAGCACCCCCTTCCCAGCGCGCCTCCATCCTGTAGATCAACCCCTGCCTCCACCCTGCAACCCACGCCCCCACGCGCGGCGCCGCCACACCCCTCTGCTTCCGCCACCCTTCCCAAGCCCACAACCCTCCCATCGATCTGTAAGGTGTCGCATCCAAGGGAAACGTACTCGTAATTCTTCCTCCCGTCTCCCACACAGGCGACGATGACCGGTATTTTCCAGGTTAGTCGTTGTCTCTCTCTCTCTCTCCTCCAATCTCTCCATTCTTCTGAGTATTCGTTCGTGAATCTTAACACGTATTTGCCGATTTCATTTTTTTATCATTTTCCGCAACCCTCAATTTCACGCTATCACCTCCATCTTCGATCTATTCCAGTTCTACGCCTATTCTCTCATCATCCGATCATCTCAAATCCTTAGGATTCGAGTCTCGGTCCTTTTCCCCCATCTGCACAGGATCACACATCCGTTCATACTCCTATTGTTCTATTTGTGGACCGAGCTCTGCTGCTCGAGTCATTTGAACTATTGCAGGCACTGGCGACAAATCTTGGATGATTGGTCTTCATCGACAACATTTGAATCCGAAGCATAGCCTCTTCGCATGGAGATTCCCCAGTGTGCAGAATACCTATAGAACGAGGAAGATTATCTCTTGTACTGTAACACATTCTGATTTGAAGCGTATCTCTAGTCGAAGATCGACCCTGTAAGCACCAAACACCTGGAAATCGATCTACGTGTAGATGAAGCAGAGATCCGACTAAAGCATCGCAGTCGAAGCACTGATCAATTCGAGCCGCCGCGTTTGTTGTTAATAATGAGGATCGATGCAATGATTTGAGCATCTAAATAATTTCTCATCACAATCGCCACGGAGTTGCACATGCCACGGAGTTGCACACGCCTCCCCTGCCCCCGCGCGCGCTGCCCCCACCACCCGCCACCCTGCCCAAGCCCGCAACCCCTTAGGCCCCGCCCCACTCCCACCGCTGCCCCCTCCCCTGCCCCCGCGCGCGCCGCCCCCCACCACCCGCCATCCTTCACAACCTGCCCGAGCCTGCAAGCGCCTGCAAACCTCAGTCCCGTCATGACGAGGCGACTGGGAGGCGAGGGCAGAGGGGAGGAGGGTGTGGCTGCGGTCGGACGGCCAACGGAGGGGGTAGCTGCAGGTGGAGGGAGGGAGGAGGAAGAAGGGGAGGGGGTCGGCTAAGCTGGAAGAAGGAGGATTTTTTTAATTTTTTTCGACCGTTGGATACAAGAAGGGTTGGATTAACCCAATGATATGGTTGGGTTAAAAGAAAAATTAACGTAGGGTCATGAGCGTGAGACGGAGTGATTACTCAGGGTTTCCCACGTAATTCGCGATTATGCAGGGTTATGATTGAGATTGAGGAATTACTCAGGGTTATGGGTGTAATTATCCCATATTATATTATAGTACAAAAGTACAATACCATAGTTTTTTGGTGTTTCACCTGCATGCGTAGGGTCCCTGACGCAGAACATCTTGGTCCAGACAATATGGACGAGGAACGCCAATGTGTATATGCTCCCACGACCAACTTTGTAGTAAGGTCAAGAAGGCATATCATCTCTTGAAGGATATGGAGAAATCCTCAAGCGCATCACGGAAGCGTGATTGTCGTATCGAATACGACGAAGAACGACTAGTCGTACTAGTTGTTCAGTGCAGCGGAATTTAAAATTTTTTAAACCGATGAAACCACATGATCCGAGAACCATTCTCAAATCGTTTCATCTATAACCACAGCAAGTATAATGCAATACCTCTTGAAGCGTGGTTGATCAAGTCTCTACGAAAAAGAGACCTCCTGTCTCAAGTCCGATCGTCGGAGTAACGGCTTGCGAGCGCGGAGATGAGTCGCGGTGTCCTCGCAATCCAAGTTGATCCAAGCGCGGTTTCTCTTGACCTCGTTGCACGAGATCAAATATCTCCTTTGTGAGTGAAGCACTCCAAGAAGACAAAGAACCGCAGAGCGTCGAAGCGGCAGCACGATGGCGCGGGCGTCAACGATTCTCTCCACCAAGGTGGACGGCCACCAAGAAGAGATGGAGAGAGAGGGCTGTCGAGTATGAGAAAGAGAGAGAGAGAGTTTGTGCTACAATAGCATGTGTAAAGAGAGAGCAAAGTATGCCTCTCTATTTATAGGGTTTTGGGATCCATGGATCTCAATCCATGGGACACATAAAATCAATGGGTGAGATTGATTTATGTTTATCCAATGGCTAAAATTGTTGTTGTCAAAAACAACAATTTTAGGTTAAAATATATTTGACAAAATCAAATATAATTCATTCCTAAATCAACCCAACAAATAAGGAGAGAAGCCACATGGAGATTTCATCTCCATGTGCCTTCCAAGTGGGCGCCCACACATTCCATATTGGAATGGTGTGCCGCCCATGAGATTGCATGGAGATTGCAATCTCATGGAAATCCATGAGATTGTATATCTCCATGAAATCTCTCTTATTTATTTGCAACAAATTTATTGGGTTTTATTCTTCAAAAATAATTCACAATTATCTTTGAGAATATTGCAATCTTGCCATGGAAAAATTGTGAATCATATTCACAACCCAAAACAACATGTAATTCATATTGTTAATTAATTACACAATGTGTATCCAATACACATCATAATTAATCAACACATATGAATTATAATTAACTCTCTCTAATACATTATAAATCACATTTATAATATATTATGAATAATTGGATATTTCTATCCACATTATTCTTATCCAAAATAATTAAATCACATTTAATCATATTGGATAATTTCTCATACATCATGATAATTAAAACACTTTTAATTATCAAATTCTCTTTGCTTAGATCTTATGGAATTGTTCTTAAACCATTTAAGAACAATGCTATCTCTCCTCAGATACTTGGAGATAAGGACAGGGCGATTGTATTGTTCCACTTATAGTGACTTGGATGTTGAGATCATATCTCAAATCCAGATCCTATGGACCTCCCACTGATGCTTGATCAAATCAAGACCGTAGACTTAATCTTCTCATTGCATCTGAATCTCATTCAGATCAATGTCCAGTTCATGGACTAAGATTAGGTCACTTCTCTGATGAGAGGAGTCACTAAAATCCAAACCTGTTTCATTACTCCCTCGGAATGGAAGCGTCATGGTTATACAATCGTATATGATCAAATCACCCTTCAGGTATTCCCAATACCTGTACATCCTACATACTGGAAAACCTATGATCATCCTGAAGATAAAGATCACTTTTACACTGTCATCTTCAGGGTTAGATCATTAAGTTTCTCAATCTTGGTCATCAGGATTTGGTATAGATCATATGCTTTCACAAAGCATATATCTTACCTTCAAATTCATGTCATGCTTCCAAAGCACGACGACCATGCATGGAATTTGTTCAGTTCTAATACCTCATGAGTGAGCTCATGTCTCCCGATTCACAAGTGAACCTGTATGATCCCTTTGAGAGATCACATTACTCATATGTCCTTACATGCACACCAGCTCGCCGGTATATAGACCTTGATTAGGTCATCAACCTATTGGTCTGCCAAATGTACATACTCAGACATATAGCAATACATCTGTCTCTAGTCAGAGGATGCATGCCTATGTTGTGACAGTATTCAACGTAGGTCTTTGGTTATCTCGATCTCGTCAAGTCAACCCATTGACTTAACTAACCTGACACCTCTGAATCATTATTCCCATGCAGAGGACTTGCATCAAGAGGTCAGTCAGATATCGGTCATATGAGATAGGATTGCCATCTCCTACTCAGACTGGAGATCATCACTTAATGATCATTTGATGATGCTTGATGAGTCCTCTATCTAACTCCTTAGATATTCATCCAAGCATCAGCCTCTATGATCCATCCAATGAATCAACAACAGTATGATCATCAAGTTGGCCATGGTACATAACCCTTATTGTACAGAGGGACCCTATAGTGCATTCATTCATTAATCTCAGAAAGGGAGTGAAAAATAATCAATAACTTTCATTGATAATTTATTCATTACAATAACATTTATTGTAGAAATGGTTCGCCCGAGGCTCACATTGCTAACAATCTCCCACTAGCCCTCAGAACCATTCAGGTACAATCTTTAAACCCATACTCATTACATGTTGGTCGAAAACCTTATGTGTTAGAGGTTTGGTAAGAGGATTAGCAACGTTGTCGGCAGAGGCCACCTTGGTGATGATGATGTCACCACGCTTTTGTATCTCCCGAATGATGTGGTATTTCCTTTCCACGTGCTTGCTCTTTTGATGCCATATGGATTCCTTTGCCTGAGCAATGGCTCCCGTGTTATCGCAGAGTAACGGGATGGGAGTATCAGAGGAAACTACGCCAAGCTCCAGCACGAACTTGCGCAACCACACCGCCTCCTTTGCAGCATCCGATGCGGCAATGTATTCGGCTTCCGTTGTTGAATCTGCAGTAGTGTCATGCTTCTTGCTTCTCCAGTTCACAGCACCACCATTCAACAAGAATACGAACCCCGATGTCGACTTTCGATCATCTACATCCGATTGGAAGTCAGAATCTGTATATCCCAAGACTTGGAGATCACCATCTCTATAGACCAAGATGTAATCTTGCGTCCGTCTTAGATATTTGAATATGTTCTTTACTGCATTCCAGTGTTGTTCTCCATAGCAGGATTGGTAACGACTTACCACTCCCACTGCATGGCAGATATCTGGCCTAGTACACATCATGGCATACATTAAGCTTCCTACTGCTGATGCATAAGGACATCCAGCCATGTCTTTCTTTTCCTCAACAGTTTGAGGAGCCATTCCTTTAGACAGGTGGATACCATGTCTTAAGGGTAGGAATCCTTTCTTAGAACTATTCATACGGAATCGTTCAAGAATCTTCTTAATGTATCCATGTTGTGAGAATCCCAAAATCCTCTTTTCTCGGTTTCTGAACAGCTTCAGTCCTAAGATATAAGAGGCTTCTCCAAGATCTTTCATCTCAAAGGTATGGGACAGCCAAATCTTTACAATGGTCATCATCCCTGTATCATTCCCAATGATAAGGATGTCATCTACATAAAGCATGATGAACACAATGGCGCTCCTACTAAGCTTCTTGTATACACAAGGTTAATCAGGATTCTGCACAAAATCATAACTCTTTATGGTTTCGTCAAATCTGATGTTCCAACTAGGAGAAGCTTGCTTGAGCCCATAGATGGATTTCTTTAGCTTGCATACTTTACCATCCTCTGTCATGAAGCCCTGGGGCTGCTCCATGTAGATATCCTCCTCGAGGTATCCATTGAGGAAAGCCGTCTTGACGTCCATCTGCCAGATGTCGTAGTCAAGATATGCAGCTATAGCTAGCAATGTCCGGATGGATTTAAGCATAGCCACAGGAGAGAATGTCTCATCATAATCGATGCCTTCTCTCTGTGTGTAGCTGATGACAAGCCAAGCGACAGAGGTAAAGGTACAGAAATAGGTCGTTGCGACCTCGATCACTCGGCTAAGTCAATCAAGAAAAATCGAACCACTAATAGCAATAAAATCAATCGAAGCGAGGAAGTGGTCCTGCTATATGTTTAACCTGGTATAGCACCCAGGGTCGAACTCAAGGAGCACGGATTGGCCGAAGGCCTACGAAGTAGTCAAAAAAATCAGAGAAAAAAGGGAAAACATTTTTTAGTGGTTTTTAATTGTTTTTAATTTTTTTTGGAATTTTTAATATGTGAAGAAAATAAGAAAAGCAAAAGCAAGCACACTTCAACAAATTATTTAATGCACCAAGAAGCAAGCAAAAATTCAGACAAAAATATTTTTATGTTTTTTAATGTTTTTGGTGAATTTTTGGAATTTTTCTGATGTGTATTTTATTTTCTAAAAATCAAACAGTAGCAAAAATGCAAGGTACTGTCCAGCCAGGCCCAAAATCCCCAGATAAAATATCTAAGGACCTAAAAGGGACCTGGAGGTATTTTTCCTGTAAACTAGGTAAAACAAGGAAAATTTGAGTACCAAAATTATTGTTTTTGGATTTTTAATGCATTTATTGGAATTTTTATGGGTTTTTGAGGGTTTTTAAGTTTTTAAGGTTTTCCAGTGATGAAAAATAGCCAAAATTGGCTAGAAAATCAAGGGACACAAGATAAACAATACCTAATTTTTACAGAATTTTTAGGGGGGTTTTTTATATATTTTTTGTGATTTTTAAAACTGAACAGTGCCAAAAATAGATGTTTTTGAATTTTTAAAAATAGCAAACAAGATCAGAAATGTCCTCAAAAATCTACAAAAACCCTACACCATGGCAGGAGCCATGTGTCAAATTTTCGTTGGATTTGGAGGTGATTTGATATTTTATTCAAAAATGACAAGAGGGCACTGTGCACAGGGACCAAAGTGCAAATACCCAAAGTTCTGGGGGTCCTGGTGCAATTAACCCAAGAAGTCACGCGCCAAGCGCGTGCCTGGAGCACTCAAGGACCTATATGTAATAAAACTAAGGTTCGGGGACTAATTGGTAACCCGTACCAAAAGTCCGGGGACCTCAGATGCAAATTACCCTAAAATAAGCGCACATGCGCAATTAAAACATTCACAGGGGCATAGATGCAAATACTCAAAAGTTTTCATTCATTTCTAAACATCCAAAACTACAGGGAATATATTGCAAATAACCCAAACATACACGTGACGAAGCACGTGGCTCCACACAGACAGGGGTATAAGTGCAAATATCTAAAGTATGAGGTCCAATATGTAAAATACCCTAAAACTAAATAACTGACGAAAATAATTACATGACTAAAACGAAATGAAAGATAAGGAAGGGCCTAAGGGTAAATTACCCTTTATTAAGTCGCCCGATGGATGCGCGCCACGTGTGTAGATGGACGGCTGGAAATGGCTGGCGCTCCAACGCCGAGGCTCTCGCAGCGATCGGACGGCTGATGGTACGCCACGTGGAAGATCGAACGGGTGCGATGCTCGGTGGCTACCCGTCGTGCACGGACGGTCCTGATCGCCTCTCCAAGATCTGACGGTGTCTGGCTCTCTTCAAGTGAACGGTCTGGATACGAACTGGAGGTCGAGGATGATCGAACGGTCGAGGAAGATGCTGGAAGAACAGTCGGCCGGCGAGCTTCGCCGGCCTCGTGCAAGCGCTGGTCTCCTCCCCTGCTGCCTCTGAAGATCAGAAAAGGTCCGCGATGATTCTCCGCAGCTGATGGTCGGCTCCGATGGCCCAGCCGAGCCCTGGAGGGCTCCGGCGAGGTCGGCGGAGGAGAAGCTCCTGTCTGAATGTTGGGAGGCCTCAGATAGCCTCCTCTGGTCCTGCAAAAAGGCTCAGGAGCTTCGCGAGTCGAGGGCAAAATGCCTCGTCCCGGTTAGGCGTCGTGGAGGTGGTCTGTGCGTCGGTGCGGGCGAACCCCGGCGAAGTGACGGCGAGGGGATTCGAATCCCAGCTCCTGTGCGAGCTGGGTTGAACGGAGGGGCGGAGAAGGTGCGCGGAGGGAAGGCGGAGATGGAGGGGGATTCCGATGATCGAATGGATGCGCGAGGTGGTCGGAATCGACGAAGAACGGCGGCGGTGCGATTTGGGTCAAAATGAAAATTGGATGAAAGGGGGAAGCTAAGGGATTACCTGGGCGGCGAAGTAGACTGGGCTGGAGCTGGGGAAGCTCCCGGTCGTAGCCTCAAGGGTCGTCTGGGCCCGAGGCTCAGAGCTCACACCAATGGCGGAGCTACGGCGGAGCTATTCGCCGGATCAGTGGTCCGGCCACTCTCTCCTCGCTGCGACACGGCCAACCTGGAGCTGTCACCTCGAGGGTAGCTGTGGAGGTCACGGGATGAAGAATGGAGAGCCAAAGATAGCAGAATCAGGTGGCGGAGCTCGGTATTTAAGTAGTTGCGGGTCCGGCTAGGGTTGGTCGGGTAGGGCTGTGAGAAGCGCGGATCCCAATGTGGATACCCCGGCGAGGGTCTCGGATGTATGAAGAAGCGATAGGACCCGGGGTTTGCGGAGATGGCGAGCGGATCGAGCGTGGAAAAAGAGGAGAAAACGGGTCGGGCGCGAGATCCGCTGGAGAAGACGGTCCGCGGAGGGAGTTGACCGGAGGTCAACATCTCCGTGGGCCAATGAGGTGCTGCCACGTATTCTATTTTTGTTTATTTATTTTAGGCTAGATAACGGCGGAATTACCAAAAACTTAAAACACGAAATATTTTTATTTTATTTTTTTCTATTTTTTGGTGATTTTTAATTAATTTTTGGAAATAAAAAATGAGGTATTTACATTATGTAGCTATATATAGGTATATGTACATTATGTAGTTTTTTTTTATTTTTGATTTTTAATTATTATTTTTGTACAATTTTATTCCTATTTTATATTTTATTTATTTATAGAATAAAATGAGGGATAAAAGGGCATTTTTATTTTGTTTTTATTATTTATATACATAGGTGAAATAAATAGTTATGTACAACTATATACATGGCATTTGTACAATATATTTTTGTAATTTTAATTTTGTTATTTTTATTTGATTTTTGTTTTGATTCTTTTTGTTTTATTTACTTACAATATATAGCATAGAATATTTACAAAAAGTTTAGAAAATGATTTTATTTATTTACAAGGTTAAATAGATAAAGAAGCATGGTCTATGTACATGGTGAAAGGGTATTTTTGATCTTTTTAATTTTCAAATTTATATTTTGTTTTTAATATTTTCTAAATATATACAAATATGTACAAGCATAATTTTTTGGGTGGGGAAAATATAATTTTATTTATTTATATAGATATTTACACTAGAGCCCCTATCTCCCTCTACTTTGGCTTTTATGCGGTCAGGCCCATGCTGAGCCCTCCCTTGGGTTAGGTTGCTCAATATTTATTCTAAATATTTCCCTCTTTTTCTTTTTAATCTTTATTCTTTTATTTTTGCACAAAAGCATGCTAATTATAGGTTTTTACACAATGCATGTTTTTGGTAATTATTGATATTTACATATATCTACATGTATTTGCAAAGGTTTTTGTAGCTAAAATATAAGAATAAAGAGTGATGAATGGGTATTCATCACCCCCCTATACTTAACTTTGCTAGTCCCTTAGCAAACACTTATTTGAAAAAGAAGTGAAAAAGAAAGAAAAAGAAAAAGAAAAAGAGGATGTACATGGATCAAGGTTGATTATTAAACTTGCCTTCATTAAATTGGGATATGGAGCTTGATCAGATCTTTGGATTATTAATGTGTCGGAACCTTATTTGGACTTAAGCTTAAAACCCAACAGCCTCTAAGTTCCACCAATCTATGGACAAGACTCCTCAATAAACCAGATCAGAACAAGTCTACATACACAAACTCTAATGACCATGAATCTTTCCATGCGGTGTAAGTGATATGTGGCTCCCCACCTCAGAAGTAACAAAGAAACAGCCTCCCTCAACCTGGTAACTCTAATGCCTCGGTCTAGCAACTCTTTCCTCGAGAAGCGGGGTATTCCCTTCTAAGTTCAAGTGCAACCGGCTCAAGAAGAGGGGGAAGAAGTATAGACTTTTGGAAGCCTAGCCAGTGTAGCTAAGTCTTCCGCTGCAAGCTTCATGAGATGTAACATGGATACCATAAGCTTTGCTTTATTTGACTATATACACTCCGGTGGGGTTATTAAATTTTCAATCCGACCCACCACTTTTTTGGAGTTCTTTTGCATTTTTGCATTTTTTTTCAAGGACTTCTATACAGCATATCTACATGGTGCAGCATATTTATAAGAAATTTTCCTCTTGAGCCAGTAGACTATCCCTCTTTTGAAGCTTTATTGCAACCCACAGCTTCTGTCTTTAGCCTTCATCACCACTAGACCAAGTTGAGGCGCACTTCCTTCACTAGAAGAAGAAGAGAGGTTCCGCCTAGAAGTACTACCCTCATATGCTACCTCAAGCCAAAGGAAACTGCCTCCTCACTACCTCATCCGTGGAGAGCCATGTGTAAAGTGCAGGTGCAAGTCAAGCCATTGTCTCTAAGAGTCATGCGTGTGTTGTTAAGTGCTCTACTTAGGCTCATCAAGATGACATATGCTCATAGCCTAGTGGACTCAAAGAATTAAGTCCTTATGGACCTGAAAAGCCTTAACCCTAAGTCCTATAAGGTTCCTCTTAAAGTTAAGTGGATTAAGATCTTATTCAAGCTCCATTTCTCAATTTAATTCCAGGCTTAGTTTAAATGTCAACTCTCATCCAGGAAAAACTACATACATATATGTACACAAGATGCTATTTACAAATATTTTACAATCATGCAAAATTTTTGAAAAATGTTTTGAAATCATGGATGAATGTTGCATGAGGTGCAAGTTTTGGAAAAAGATATTTACAAAAATTTACACAAAGTTTCTGCAAACTTTTGATTTTCAAAACATTTTGGAAAAAATTTTGTACTATATACATAATTTTGATACAAAATATTTACACAAGCTTTACACAAAAGATTTTTGAAATCATTTTTACAAAAATACTTTGTACACTAGCTATGTATGTGCATGATAAAAGAAGTTTATGTACATGAAAATTTTTTAATTTTTGTGATTTTTAGCCATTTTATTTATTAACACCCTCACACAAAGTACGAGTTATGGCTAAAGTATATATGAAATATATACACCCCCCCTATACTTAGCTCGAACGATGTCCTCAGAGTGATCTAGAGCGATGAAGAAGACATAGCTCGTGCTTAGTAAAAGGGAAGTGAAAAGGAATGGCTAAGTACAGAAACGAATAAATGAATAGAATGAGAGGAACTCGGTGGTTTCCCCCTATACTTAGGATTAACTAATCCTAAGTATAGCAAGCTGTACATGAAGGGAAATCCGAGTGAAGAAGATACAGAATCTGCCCCCCTATACTTAGGGTAAAATATCCCTAAGTATAGGCAGCAAAACAGGAGCAGAACTAATGAAAAGAATACCCGCAGGTCCTACATCCCCCCTATACTTAGGGTAAAGTACACCCTAAGTATAGCATAATCATAAGATGAGAAAAAGGGATGTGGGACTAAAGAATAGAATGATATGGACAACTGGATCTATACATGCGGAGGAACAGTGAAAATCAGGCGTGAGATGCAAAAGATGTGAGTCAAGAGACCACATCTCACGCAAAATGAATAGGGGCAACAATAACGTCCCGCGGCTCATGATCTAGAAATGGCTTGAGCCGCTGGCCGTTCACTCGAAAGGTACTCTCAGAAGACAACTCGGATATATCAATGCTACCATTGTCGTGTACCTTTCTGACCAAGTAGGGTCCCTTCCATTTGCTCTGTAGCTTCCCTGGAAATAATCGTAGCCTCGCATCAAACAGCCATACTTTCTGTCAAATCTCAAAATGCTTGTGGCTGATATGAGAATCATGCCACTCCTTGACTTTCTCCTTATAATGTAGGCTGCTTGAGAAAGCTGCATCTCTAAGCTCCTCCAGGGCAGCTAACTCTGCCCTCCTCTGGTCTCCCATACCATCTGGATCCATAAGAATATCTGTGACTGCCCAAAGTGACTTGTGCCTCAGCTCAACAGGTAAATGGCACGGCTTGCCATATACAAGGCGAAAGGGAGATGTGCCCAAAGGTGTCTTGAAAGACGTCCTATATGCCCACAAGACCGAGTCCAAAAGCTGTGACCAATCCTTTCGGTCAGGGCGGACGACTTTCTGCAGAATAGTCTTGATCTCCCTATTCGACACCTCAGCTAGACCATTCGTCTGTGGATGGTAAGGTGTGGCAACACGATGGTCTATACTGAACTCGCTAGCAAGGGCCTTCACATGGTCGTTGATGAAGTGAGATCCCCCATCAGAAATCAGAACTCGTAGAACCCCGAACCGCGTGATGATATGCTTTCTCAAAAATCGGCAAACTGTCCTCGCATCAGCGGCTCGGGCGGGGATAGCCTCCACCCAACGACTAACATAATCAACGGCCAACAGAATGTACTCAAATCCCTGACTCTTAGGGAATGGACCCATGAAATCGATGCCCCATGCGTCAAAAACCTCACAGAAGTGAATGGGCTGCATCGGCATCATATCACGCTGTCCACAAGTGCCCATCCTCTGACAGTCAGTACACCTCTTTACGAACTCATCAGAGTCCTTGAAGAGGGTAGGCCACCACAAGCCGGATTGGAGCACTTTCTGTGCCGTTCTCCTCCCAGAATGATGTCCTCCTGCCTCAAGCTTGTGGCAGTAAGTGAGGACGCTATGGTGTTCCTCCTGAGGAATACACCGACGCCAGACGCTATCCCCTCCTTCGTGGTAAAGGATGGGATCCTCCCAGTGGTAGGACTTGGCCTTCGCAAGGAAGGTCTCAAGCCTCTGCCTGGGCCAATTTTGTGGGACTTTCCCAGCAACGAGAAAGTTCACAATATCGGCATACCACGGGAGTGAGGCGATAGCAAGGATCGCCTCATCTGGGAAGGTATCTCGAATAGGATCAATCTGCTCAGAATCCTCAGGCTGCTCTAGTCGGGAAAGATGATCCGCCACCACATTCTTGACTCTAGGCTTATCCTTGATCTCAATGTCGAACTCCTAAAGTAGAAGGATCCATCTAGTCAGTCTGGCCTTGGCATCCTTCTTTGCCATGAGGTACCTGATGGCGGTGTGATCTGTAAACAAAGTCACTCTAGATCCAATGATATACGATCTGAACTTGTCTAGGACAAACACTACGGCTAGCATCTCCTTCTCTGTGACCGTATAATTCCGCTGGGCGGAATCCAATGTGCGGCTAACGTAGTGTATGGCAAACGAAACTCCATCCCTCCTCTGTCCCAGCACTGCCCCCACGGCAAAATCGGAGACATCCATCATGATCTCGAATGGGAGAGACCAATCAGGCGGCTGGAGAACAGGAGCCTCAATAACATGCTGCTGGAGAGTCGCAAAGGACGAGAGACACTTGTCATCGACAAGGAACTCGGTGTCTTTCGTAAGAGGTCAGTCAACGGTCGGGCAATCTTGCTGAAATCCTGAATAAATCTCCTATAAAATCCAACGTGCCCCAGTAATGACCGTAGCTGCCTCAAATTAGACGGTGGTGCGAGTTTTCTAATGACATCAACCTTAACCGGATCAACCTCCATGCCCCTGTTGGAGATGATGTGGCCAAGCACCGTCCCTTGAGTCACCATGAAGTGACTCTTCTCCCAAGATAGAACCAAATGAAACTCAATACATCGCTGGAGTACCCGGTCTAGGCAGTCAAGACAAGAATCGAATCCGTCGCCGTAGACCGAGAAATCGTCCATGAAGACCTCCAAACACTCCCCTACCATGTCCGAAAAGATCGACAGCATGCACCTCCGAAACGTCGCAGGGGCATTGCATAGCCCAAATGGCATGCGTCGAAAAGCATATGTGCCGAAGGTACAGGTAAAGGTGGTCTTCTCCTGATCCTCAGGAGCGATGGCCACTTGGTTGTAGCCCGAGTACCCATCCAGGAAGCAATAATGGCTCTTCCCTACCAGTCTCTCAATGATCTGGTCAATAAAAGGAAGGGGGAAATGGTCCTTCTTGGTGGCTTGGTTGAGTCTCCTGTAGTCAACACAAACCCTCCAAGAGGTGGGTACTCGTGTAGCGATCTCCTCTCCTGACTCACTGATCACAGTCGTGATGCCCGTCTTCTTGGGCACCACATGCAAGGGGCTGACCCACTTGGAGTCGGAAATGGGATAAATAAAATCTGCGCTCCACCATTTTGATATTTCTTTCATCACGACCTCTCTCAGGTTGGGGTTCAACCGCCGCTGGAACTCACGCGACGGCTTCGCCCCCTCCTCAAGATAGATATGGTGGGAGCACACTGCTGGACTAATCCCATGGAGATCCGCTACGCTCCATCCGATCGCCTTGCGGTTCTTTTCAAGAACCCCCATCAAACGGGATTCTTGCTCTCCAGTCAACTCGGCGGAGACGATGACTGGGTACATCTCTGGATCGCCCGCAAGGAATCGATACTTCAGCGAAGTAGGGAGCGGCTTCAGCTCTGGAATGCTGAGTGCTGGCAAATCTGGCTGCGGAAGAAACTGAGTGAAAGCTGCTAGGTCTGCCAAATCTGCCTGGGAGATTGAAAGCGTACTCAAACTGGATCGGGAGAAGGCTGCTCAACTACACTGTCTCTGCTCGGCTCTGCACCTACCTCCTCCTCATCTATAGGCTCAGATGGACTCAAGTCTGGCATCTGATCATAGCAATCGGCCCAATCAGACTCTGAATCCGAGGGATCTGTATCAACTGCGGTGGCTTCAGTACCACCGGAAAACAAGGTGGCCTCAGCACCACCATCACTAAACATCGTGTCGTGATCAAGGACCGGCTCTGCTGCCTCTATGGTATCCTGAACCAGGGTTGTGCTCTCCAGACTCTCCTCTGCTATCATCTCGGCATCAGTTGTATCTGAATATGAGAGGATGGTCTGTGTTGTAGGATCTGCCCAAGCTGCCTCATCGTCTGTGATCACAAAATCACAGTCCTGGTGGATGTCTGGCTCTGTGTCTGTCATCTGCTCCGAATCTGTACTCGCATCTGAGCGGGTTCTCTCTCTAGCTCTGTAGTCCTCGACCGTCTCTATTTGTATACTCTCGCCCTCGACGCGAAAGTACACCTTCCCGCTATCATGATCAGTCACCGCCTTGGCTGTGGCCAAGAACGGACGACCAAGGATGATGGGGGTATCAGCCACTGACTCAGGGATCTCCATGTCCAACACTACGAAGTCCACGGGGAATTTCAGGCCCTGAATCGTGACGATAACGTCTCATAATAACCCCTTCGGCCTCTTGACAGATCGATCAGCGAACTGAAGGACGGTCCTGCTCTGTCGAAGAGTGCCCAACTCGAAGCGGTCGAGGAGGGCTGCCGGAAGAAGGTTGATCGACGATCCGCTATCTAGAAGAGTACGGTCGAACCTCTGCTCACTGATCTGGCATCTGACATACGGGGCCCCTGAATCTGGCCTCTTGGCTGGCAGTCGGTTCTGGATCGCAAAACACGTGGCTTTCGTCAGCACATGGATCTCGGAAGTGTGGTTCCTCCTCCTCCTCCTGACTGTAGTCCTGTCTCTCAAAGATCGCTGGAGAAGGGGGATGTGTTGCAAAGCCTCCTGGAGGGTCAGCTGGATGTGGAACCTATCAATCATGCTCTGGCTGAACTCCTCAAGCTCTCTCTTTTTTGGATTTTCTTTTTTCTTCCCCTTCCCCATCTGAAGGGCTCTAGGGAAGGGGATCACAGGGTCCTTCTCAGATGAAGGACTAGGAAAAGGTCTACACGGTTCAAGGACCGGATCCACACATACATCATGCACCACAGTGGGACCAGAAGAAAGTAAATCTTTTCCTTTATTCATAACAGAGTTCTGAGATACAGGAATGCGAGGAAAGACAACATCTCTATCTGTACAAACACCGGTGGCCTCAGTACCACCACGGGCTGGCTCTGCTGCTGCTGCTGGTAGTAGACGTCTCGCGGCATCAGTACCGCGGGCTGGCTCGGCTCTACTGGTGGCGTCAGTACCACCTCCTCGAACTGGTGAAGCGGCGGCCTCAGTACCGCCGGTAGGATCAGTATCCTTGGTGGCATCAGTGCCACCATCATCATCTGGAGCGGCCTCAGTACCGCTCTCCTCCTCCTCATGTGGCGCCTCTGAAGTATCCTCGTGGTGAAGCTCAGATGAGGCGCCGCCGCCTGTTGGGGTCCTACCGCTCCTAAGTGTGACAAAATCAGCATCAAATAGATCCGAAGATGTATCATCAAATGGGTCACTAGGAGTGGCTAACTCAGTATGTACTACCTGCTCAGATTTCCTCTTGAGATTGTTCGGGTTCGGCTCAATCTGGGCTGGTATGGCGGCCTTCCCTCTCACCAAGTCCCGCATCTCCTGGCGGAACTCGTCCATCTCCCGTCTGAATGTGGCCTGCTGGTCCGTGAGGAGGCGGGCGATGTCATCCAAAGCGGGGCTCTCGTGGGAGCCCGACGGGTAGCCTCTCTGTGGGTGAGGTTGCTGGATCTGCTGCTGATGGTGCTGGTAAGAGGGATATGAGGACGGGTGCTGCTGTTGAATCGGGTGAGCCTGCTGCTCACGCCTCCACGACTGTCCCTGCTGCTGATAGGGACGAGGACCGAAGGATGATGGCTGGTGCTGCTGGTGTGCTGGGTGCTGCTGCTGCGACTGGTGATGATCTCTCTGCTGGGAGCACTGCCCTCCCTGTCCTGACGGCTGCTGCTGGGGCTGGGCACCACCACTCCCCCACCTGAATCCGGGATGGTCTCGTCGGATCCCAGGCTGAGGGCAGTCATACCAAATCCCGTTGACATCCATCAACGGCTCTACATCGAAGGGGTCTGGCGGCAGTACGGCCAGAGGCTGATCCGGCTGGTAGACCACCATCTGCATGTCTGGAGATGGTGGGGACTGGTAGGTAGGCTGCGGCTGCTGGTACGGCTCCGCCTGTACAAGGTGAACCTGTCTAGGCTGCTGTGAGGAGCTGGAGCGCTGGGACGAGCTGCTGCTGCCGCCGGTATCGCCTCGCGACAGAAGACGGGGCTGTGAAGCCGTCTGTGCCTCCTGGAGACACATGAGCTGGGTCTTCACGTCGCTCAGAACTTGTGCCATCTGTTCCATCTGAGTGATGCTCTGGCACTGCTTCTTCTCAATCAGCTCCATGCGGTCCAACTTCTCGCTGATAATACCCATGTCCACAACGGATGACTCTGCCTGTGCTGCTGCGACTGCGGATGAATTGGATGGACCTGCATCTACCCGTGCTATCCGCTGGTACTGCACGGGTCCTGGCTGCTGTGGCTGGGGTCTCTGAGTATACAACCTGGTCTGGGACATCACCATGTAGTTTTCGGCCATCTCCTCGTAGATGGCCCAGACCTGGTCGTGGTCCTTGGCAAAGTAGGACCCGCCGCAAGAAGCGTTCACCAGACCCTGAAGCTCTGGCGTCATCCCGCTGAAAAAGCTCTGAACCAAGTTCGGCTTGGAGATGTCGTGGTGCGGGCATCTGTTTAAGAGCTCTCGAAACCTCTCCCATGCCTCGTGAAACTGCTCGTTGGGGAACATGGAGAAGTTGCTGATCAGGGCCCTCGCTGCATTCGTCCGCCCGAGTGGATAGTACTTGTTCAAGTACTCGGTGCGGAGCTGCTCCCAGGTGTAGACAAACTTCCCTAGATGTTTCAGCCAGGTGGCTGCTCTATCTGCCAGTGAAAAAGGGAAGGCTATCATCCGAATCGTATCCTGGTCCACATGGCGATCGTGGACAGTACTGCAAATCATCAGGAACTCCTGGAGGTGGAGGTGGGGCTCCTCAGTGGCAAGTCCGTGGAAACGGGGCAGCAACTGCAAGGTGTTCGGGGGGAACTTGAAGTCCCCCACGATCGTCGGTACTACTACCCAGTGATGCATCAGAGTCGATCCGGGGTTGTGCAACTCTCGCATCGGTCGTGGTGGTCCTCCTGCCGTGGCGGCTGCTGCTGCGGCGGCTGCGGCTGCTGCTGCGGCGGCTGCGGCTGCTGCTGCTGCTGCGGCTGCTGCGGTTGCAGCCTCTGCATCGGGTATCTCCTCAGACTCGCTCTGCTCTGAACCTCGCTCTGCTCTGAGCCTCTCCAACTCTCGCCTCATCTCTATCATGAATGCCCCCTGATCACGTAACTGCTGCTGAACTGTCTCGAGTGATGCGATCATGGTGGAGTTGATCGCCCCCTGGTCCAGTACAAAATGCTGGTCTCCTCGTGAACCTCCGGGGTGATCTCCTGAACTGGCGGCCATGGCGACGTCTGCAAAATCAAATGATCCCATCTTAGGTGCTGTCAAATCTGCTAGTCTCTCCTCGGGCTCATGTCTCTTAATGCCAGAAGAAAGGGGGTCGAGGGGGAACAGGGCGGAATCGTACTCGGGCTCGGAGAGCTGGTCTCGGCTCTCGCGGGCCAACCTAGATGATCGGGTAGACGTGCCCGAAAGCGGTGCAGCCAGAGGCTGCCTAAGAGACCGTCTACCCATCATCTTGATCTGGCGAGTAAGGCGGATGAGATCTGGAGTCAACTATGATCACAAAACAAACCCTCGGTTCACCAACGCAACGCAAGCTGAAGACCGTGAAAGTTCGGTCAGATTATCTTGTCTATTTTATTTTGGTGAACACACAAAATATCAGAGCGCTTACGTGACCTGTTAGGATATCCGATGCTAACCCACTTGACTGGCCCGCACGGAAGAGTCGGTAATCAGTCGGGTATAGCACCGGGAGGCTCTACCTAGGGTGCGGGTCACTCTCTCGCGCATCCAAACCATATAATGAGGGGGTTGCTCTCCTCAAGACAAAGTTTTTAGGGTGAGCGGTTTTTAAGATCAATAGTCTTAGCCAGTCCCAATTTTATGGTTTTTCTTTTTAATATTTTTCAAATCAAACAAAAGGCCTAACGAATTTTTCGGTTCTCCTGATTATTTAGTCCGAAAACAGGGGGGAGAAGACGAAAAAGCCGATGCGCGAGAAATCAATGATGCATGCTGAGATAGAAATGCGTACCTTGTCTCCAGCACTCTACATGCAAGTGATCCGCGCAGAATTTAAAGACAGAAAGAAAACTACCTAAATGATGCAACGGGAAAAACCGAGTCCTAAACGAGCAATTTCTAGCGCAGAACCGTCTAACTCAGCCACTCGCCCTCGATCCAAAGAGTCCGGTCTAGACCCACCCCTCCTCTTCTCGACAGGTCGAGTTCAGGAGTAGCGCTTGACGGGGCAGGCTCGCGGCGCGTAGGCTCTCAGGAAAGCGACTAAGTTATTTTTATTATTTATTATTAGTAGGTCCAATTAACGTTCTATGGGAACAGATAAGCAGTTAGGTGTGTGGATCCTACTAATTACGGCACAATCACCAGAAATTCCTAAGTCTAGGGGCTCGAGCAAAAACCGCGTAAACACCGGAAAAGGCAGCTAAAAAGCTAAAACCGCGAAAAACCGCGAAAAATCTAAAGGGTCCCCCGAGCACACCGGTGCTCGGCGAAACAGACCCGAGAGTCCAACTGTCTCTGACTGTACCTGTATTATTACAACAATAATCAAATGTACTGGAAATAAATCCTAATCTAAACTACGCTAATCCGCGGTTATTCCGCGACTCCCGCACTCCTGCTTGCTTTCCTGCACTCTCCTGCGGCTCTGTGAAGAGGAGAGCCGCCTTCGGTTCTCGCGGTTGCGTCGGCTTCCGAAGAAGCCGCCTCGATCCTCGGGCCCTCGCAAGAAAACAAAAACAAGAGTGTCAAACCAGATTATTGTAAGAAAATGTCAGAAAAATAATATCTACACAATTCTATACAAAAAGCCGCGAAAATCAAAAGCCGCAGAAAAAAGCTAAAAAATGACTACTAAGCCGTGCTCCCCGGCAACGGCGCCATTCTGATGACAAGCCAAGCGACAGAGGTAAAGGTACAGAAATAGGTCGTTGCGACCTCGATCACTCGGCTAAGTCAATCAAGAAAAATCGAACCACTAATAGCAATAAAATCAATCGAAGCGAGGAAGTGGTCCTGCTATATGTTTAACCTGGTATAGCACCCAGGGTCGAACTCAAGGAGCACGGACTGGCCGAAGGCCTACGAAGTAGTCAAAAAAATCAGAGAAAAAAGGGAAAACATTTTTTAGTGGTTTTTAATTGTTTTTAAATTTTTTTGGAATTTTTAATATGTGAAGAAAATAAGAAAAGCAAAAGCAAGCACACTTCAACAAATTATTTAATGCATCAAGAAGCAAGCAAAAATTCAGACAAAAATATTTTTATGTTTTTTAATGTTTTTGGTGATTTTTTGGAATTTTTCTGATGTGTATTTTATTTTCTAAAAATCAAACAGTAGCAAAAATGCAAGGTATTGTCCAGCCAGGCCCAAAATCCCCAGATAAAATATCTAAGGACCTAAAAAGGACCTGGAGGTATTTTTCCTGTAAACTAGGTAAAACAAGGAAAATTTGAGTACCAAAATTATTGTTTTTGGATTTTTAATGCATTTATTGGAATTTTTATGGGTTTTTGAGGGTTTTTAAGTTTTTAAGGTTTTCCAGTGATGAAAAATAGCCAAAATTGGCTAGAAAATCAAGGGACACAAGATAAACAGTACCTAATTTTTACAGAATTTTTAGGGGGGTTTTTATATTTTTTTGTGATTTTTAAAACTGAACAATGCCAAAAATAGATGTTTTTGAATTTTTAAAAATAGCAAACAAGATCAGAAATGTCCTAAAAAATCTACAAAAACCCTACACCATGGCAGGAGCCATGTGTCAAATTTTCGTTGGATTTGGAGGTGATTTGATATTTTATTCAAAAATGACAAGAGGGCACTGTGCACAGGGACCAAAGTGCAAATACCCAAAGTTCTGGGGGTCCTGGTGCAATTAACCCAAGAAGTCACACGCCAAGTGCGTGCCTGGGGCACTCAGGGACCTATATGTAATAAAACTAAGGTTCGGGGACTAATTGGTAACCCGTACCAAAAGTCCGGGGACCTCAGATGCAAATTACCCTAAAATAAGCGCACATGCGCAATTAAAACATTCACAGAGGCATAGATGCAAATACTCAAAAGTTTTCATTCATTTCTAAACATCCAGAACTACAGGGAATATATTGCAAATAACCCAAACATACACGTGACGAAGCACGTGGCTCCACACAGACAGGGGTATAAGTGCAAATATCTAAAGTATGAGGTCCAATATGCAAAATACCCTAAAACTAAATAACTGACGAAAATAATTACAGGACTAAAACGAAATGAAAGATAAGGAAGGGCCTAAGGGTAAATTACCCTTTATTAAGTCGCCCGATGGATGCGCGCCACGTGTGTAGATGGACGGCTGGAAATGACTGGCGCTCCAACGCTGAGGCTCTCGCAGCGATCGGACGGCTGAGGGTACGCCACGTGGAAGATCGAACGGGTGCGGTGCTCGGTGGCTACCCCTCGTGCACGGACGGTCCTGATCGCCTCTCCAAGATCTGACGGTGTCTGGCTCTCTTCAAGTGAACGGTCTGGATACGAACTGGAGGTCGAGGACGATCGAACGGTCGGGGAAGATGCTGGAAGAACAATCGGCCGGCGAGCTTCGCCGGCCTCGTGCAAGCGCTGGTCTCCTCCCCTGCTGCCTCTGAAGATCGGAAAAGGTCCGCGATGATTCTCCGCAGCTGATGGTCGGCTCCGATGGCCCAGCCGAGCCCTGGAGGGCTCCGGCGAGGTCGGCGGAGGAGAATCTCCTGTCTGAATGTCGGGAGGCCTCAGATAGCCTCCTCTGGTCCTGCAAAAAGGCTCAGGAGCTTCGCGAGTCGAGGGCAAAATGCCTCGACCCGGTTAGGCGTCGTGGAGGTGGTCTGTGCGTCTGTGCGGGCGAACCCCGGCGAAGTGACGGTGAGGGGATTCGAATCCCAGCTCCTGTGCGAGCTGGGTTGAACGGAGGGGCGGAGAAGGTGCGCGGAGGGAAGGCGGAGATGGAGGGGGATTCCGATGATCGAATGGATGCGCGAGGTGGTCGAAATCGACGAAGAACGGCGGCGGTGCGATTTGGGTCAAAATGAAAATTGGATGAAATGGGGAAGCTAAGGGATTACCTGGGCGGCGAAGTAGACTGGGCTGGAGCTGGGGAAGCTCCCGGTCGTAGCCTCAAGGGTCGTCTGGGCCCGAGGCTCAGAGCTCACACCAATGGCAGAGCTACGGCGGAGCTATTCGCCGGATCAGTGGTCCGGCCACTCTCTCCTCGCTGCGACACGGCCAACCTGGAGCTGTCACCTCGAGGGTAGCTGTGGAGGTCACGGGATGAAGAATGGAGAGCCAAAGATAGCAGAATCAGGTGGCGGAGCTCGGTATTTAAGTAGTTGCGGGTCCGGCTAGGGTTGGTCGGGTAGGGCTGTGAGAAGCGCGGATCCCAATGTGGATACCCCGGCGAGGGTCTCGGATGTATGAAGAAGCGATAGGACCCGGGGTTTGCGGAGATGGCGAGCGGATCGAGCGCGGAAAAAGAGGAGAAAACGGGTCGGGCGCGAGATCCGCTGGAGAAGACGGTCCGCGGAGGGAGTTGACCGGAGGTCAACATCTCCGTGGGCCAATGAGGTGCTGCCACGTATTCTATTTTTGTTTATTTATTTTAGGCTAGATAACGGCGGAATTAGCAAAAACTTAAAACACGAAATATTTTTATTTTATTTTTTTCTATTTTTTGGTGATTTTTAATTAATTTTTGGAAATAAAAAATGAGGTATTTACATTATGTAGCTATATATAGGTATATGTACATTATGTAGTTTTTTTTTATTTTTGATTTTTAATTATTATTTTTGTACAATTTTATTCCTATTTTATATTTTATTTATTTATAGAATAAAATGAGGGATAAAAGGGTATTTTTATTTTGTTTTTATTATTTATATACATAGGTGAAATAAATAGTTATGTACAACTATATACATGGCATTTGTACAATATATTTTTGTAATTTTAGTTTTGTTATTTTTATATGATTTTTGTTTTGATTCTTTTTGTTTTATTTACTTACAATATATAGCATAGAATATTTACAAAAAGTTTAGAAAATGATTTTATTATTTACAAGGTTAAATAGATAAAGAAGCATGGTCTATGTACATGGTGAAAGGGTATTTTTGATCTTTTTAATTTTCAAACTTATATTTTGTTTTTAATATTTTCTAAATATATACAAATATGTACAAGCATAATTTTTTGGGTGGGGAAAATATAATTTTATTTATTTATATAGATATTTACACTAGAGCCCCTATCTCCCTCTACTTTGGCTTTTATGCGGTCACGCCCATGCTGAGACCTCCCTTGGGTTAGGTTGCTCAATATTTATTCTAAATATTTCCCTCTTTTTCTTTTTAATCTTTATTCTTTTATTTTTGCACAAAAGCATGCTAATTATAGGTTTTTACACAATGCATGCTTTTGGTAATTATTGATATTTACATATATCTACATGTATTTGCAAAGGTTTTTGTAGCTAAAATATAAGAATAAAGAGTGATGAATGGGTATTCATCAGTAGCCCTTAGCTACTAGCCGTGCCCTGAAAGTCTCTACTTTCCCATCAGGTCCCCTCTTTCTCTTCAAGATCCATTTACCCCTTTAGGTGGATCCTCTAGGGTCCATACACCATTCTTGTGCATGGAGTCAATTTCTGACTTCATTGCTAGCATCCATCTATCCATGTCTTGATCCGCGAGTGCCTCATCAAATGAAGTAGGATCAATGTCAGTTTCACCTGACACATGGAATCCATACCTTTCAGGTGGTGCAACCACCCTCGAACTCCTTCGAGGAGGTATGGGTGTTTCATCTTTATTTATCTCTTCCGTTTCTGGTCTAGGAAGCTCAGAATCCTCAGGGGATTCAAAGAATTCCTTTACTTCATTATTGTCTTGACCTTTAAGGAAATCATTCTCCAGAAACTTCACATCTCTAGAAACAAAAACCTTTTGGATCTCAGGGTCATAAAGTTGGTATCCAATACCATCTTTAACATACCCAATGAAGTAGCACTCACGAGAGCGAGATTCTAGCTTACTTGCGTCCACGTTCTTCGCATAGACCAAGCAACCCAAAACCCTCAAGTGATCAACACTAGGTTTGGTTCCATACCATAGCTCATGAGGAATCTTAGGCACGGATTTGCTAGGAATCTTATTAAGGATATATATTGCTAGGAATCTTAGGCACGGATTTACTATGTCCATGTCATATGGAGACCGCCGCATCTGTTAAATATTTCCAATTACTAGTCAGTAAATTTGCAGTAATCATCATAATGCACAAACAACATACCTGATGTTCGTGTTGGGTATCTAACTCATTGCGTTAGAAGGGAAGATTCGTAATATGTACATTTCTACGAAGGGCCTCCTCTCCGATGTCCATCTATTCTCAATAACTTATCAATATTATATTATAGTACAAAAGTACAATACCATAATTTTTTGGCGTTTCACCTGCATGCGTAGGGTCCCTGATGCAAAACATCTTGGTCCAGACGATATGGATGAGGAATGCCAATGTGTATATGCTCCCACGACCAACTCTGTAGTAAGGTCAAGAAGGCATATCATCCCTTTGATTTGCCTAAGGAGCACTCATCCAATTGTTGGTACAATTATGCTAGTACTGTAGCCCCTCAAATCAACTGTCCACACTCTTGTAAGTTCTCTAACAAATGAAGGTACCGCAGTGGTACTTTATCGCCCGTCGAGTCTGGGAGGAAGGACTCTCCAATTTGATATAAAATGAAAACACGCACTATTCTCACCAAACGATTTGCATCTTATTCTAAAAGATTTGCATCCATGAGAATGTTTTCACTGATCCAAGACAGTTTCAGTCGTCCACTTGATATGTGCTCCCATCTTTCAGTGCTCGGATTTACGCCAAGCCTTTGTTCGCAATAGTCAGACCATTGAAACCGAGAGGGGTGCTCTAGGCCAATAACAGGGGCCCCATCAATACGATGGCCTGTTAAAATGGAGATGTCTACGGTAACTTCACCGTATCAAAGATGAAAAGTGTATCTCCGACTTCCAACGTTCCAATAAGGCCATCAGGAGCGACTGATCTAGGTTGGCCCTTTTTAGGTTGGTGACACAACGCATGCTTGTCACCTCAAGCAGTTGGTTGAAAGTCTCGGTGGTTGTTCCTGGAGAATCTTGTTAACTACACGGTCATATTCCACAAATCTGTAATGATGTTACAAGGATATGTTATTAATTTACATACAATGTAATCTACACGAATCAAATGGTTTGTAGAGCTTACCGAGGCATCATCATTCAGTGGAAGGCCATAGATGTGGTTGCTCTATTGGACCAATACTGACTTATCAACAGGTCCCGGTAATGAATCCATTCCTATTTCAGCATAAGTATTGTAACATTTGTAATTTAATATATATATATATATGTGAATATAGTGTCAAAATTATGAACTGTTGTCTCTGAAAATTGACGAAGTACATTTAGCGTGCAGGACACGTCGTTCGGGTATGAACAACCTACTTACATAATCCACACCTAACATTTACTCCACCGATTTTATCCATGCTATTTCGTATCATTACAGATTGTGGACGTCCAGGTCCTACTTCTACATTTGGAGGTATCAAAATAGATCTTGAGACGTTCGTCGACTAAAATCAACGATCAAATTGGTAAGAATTTGATCGTGTACGTCGCACGAAATGTAGCTCGCGTATAAAATCACGAACAGTTTTGCACATGCTCGATGCCTACGTTTACTGAACCACAAACGGTAACTACATGTGAGCAGGTGATATGCATGCATTGCATGAACCCACATGTGCACTCGTATTCTGTTCCGTTGAGTATGACTCTATAATTTCCTTCTCTAGACCTCACTTCGAAGACAATCTGAGAAAATTGCTCAACATTGTGGGTACGAGTTGCCGCAACATTTTTCAGTTAAAATTTGATTATATCTCGGCATTAATTCCGAAGTTTTCATCTAACCCTGTCTGCGGCACGTCACGAAATATGTATTCATTCGATAGAAGATGGCAAGAATCATCGTCAATATGAGAAGTCACCGCATTCCTTTCAGAATACTATTGAGCATTCTGATAAATTGGTTGTAATATTCCCGTATCGATAGCCTTCGTCGTAACTTATTTTCCAGTAAGTACGATCCCCATATTCTTGACGAACAATCCAATCATAAGCATCTAGATCTGCATATCGAATTTGTTCCATAATTCTATTATGTGTGTATTGGTGACTGCACCTGCGTATAGATTTTTCCTGTTGCCCGAGTGTCATGTCCAGCATGATGCATATTCGTCTGCCTGTGTCGCAAACAAAATCGATGACAGTGTCCACGCTCTGCTGGAAAGTACTTCGGTAATAACTGCTTTAAACATGAAAATCAATCACTCAAAAAGCAAATCCCATCACGTTGCACCAAATATGCTAACTTGTGTAAGAAAAACTCCCACACAAATATGGTCTATTTTTCAACCACTGCAAAAGCACTTGGAAATAGGTGACCATTTCCGTCAACCGACGTAGCTACAAGTAGGTGTCCTTTGAATTTGCCATATAGATGAGTAGCATCGACGCTCAGCACTCGATGACAATACTGAAACCCTTTAAGGACAACCCAAATGATCAAAATAGATGGAAGAATGCAATTTTATCTTCAATAACCACTTGAGTCCATGGATCTCGATACAGTTCGGTTTCAAATTCATACCACGATCCAAGATTGGTCTGTTTCATCGTCCACATAAACTTACGAATATCTGTGTAAAATGACTTCATGTCGCCAAATATTGTAGCCAATGCATTCTTTCTCCCAATCCACGTCTTTTTATATGATATCGCGACATATCAGAGACTAAACGCTTAATCATATCAGGTGTCAACGTTAGGTTGGATCTTAATGTGTTCAAGATGAAGGTGCTAATAAATTTTGCGTTGCACTGCCTGTTATCAGTTAGAAGTACTGGATTTCGACATGTATATTCGTCTCGATACGTCCGGACTTTCCAAATTTCACCCTTCTTGTTGCGACTTGCATGTAATCTCCACTTGCAGTTTGGTAAAGCACACCCAATGGTGTATATGTCTTTCTTCGAAACTATTACTTTGTATTGGACATAATTTGCCATACTCCACATACTCACAACATCAATTAGATCTAACTTCTAAGGGAAAGTTCTATTCTGCCAATACTCAAGTCCACTATGATCAGGATAAATGGTCTCATGGGGCTCGTTCAGGAATGGTATCTCCTCTACATATGTGCTGGCTATCCAGTCTTCATCTAGAAAGATATAAGGCAGTTGCGACATTGGATCCAATATAATGATGAATCCACATTTCATCATCTTTATTCTATCATTTTGGCACCAAAAAAACCTAGCAAAGCCTGTAAATAGCATTAAAATCATCATCTTAGCATTTATGCATGTGCATCTAAATAGTGTATAAAATGCTGTAATTAAAGCCAAAATTATAGAATAAATAAAGAAAAGAAAAAGAATAAAATATTGTAAATATTTTATGACCCGAAACCCCGAGACCTAGGCATCTTGATGAATAGGTCGACAAGGAATAAAGTAGGGGGAGATAAGGGCCAAATACCTATATTTATTAATTCATTCTTTCTTCATTTTGGTACCTATTTTTGGTTCCACTTTTTATACATCAAATAAAGAAACTTTGTACATGAAAATTGTAGATAATTTTATCAAGAAAAATATAAAATTGATTTCACAGAAAAATAATGTACAGATAAAAAGTTATGGTCTGAATAAAAATCCAGAATCCCAACTTCCCAGACCCGTATCTCATTAATGAAAACTCCAAATACAGCATACTCACCTTTAATTGTATATAGAAGAAAATAAGCTATTTAATGGCGGTGGTTTCGCATTTGGCGGAGCTACGGTTTGAAAGTTGACTTCTGGACCCTCATTGTACAGTGCACCGATTAAAATATTCAATTTATTATTTATTTATTATTTTTATATTTTTATATTTTTTTATAATGTTGTAAATATACTTATAATAATTATGTACATTAGAAGTGGAATAAAAACCAAAATAAAAATAAAAATAAAATACTTGTATATAGAACACATAGATACAATACTCATATGGATACCTATGTAACATACTCTTATAATTTATTAAATAAACAAAATAAATCAGAAAAATAAAATAAAAATATATTTGTGTATACAAAAGTGTCCTACAAATTTAGAAAATACTAAATAAAAATAATAAAATTAAAATACCTAAATAAAAATAAAATACTAAAATAATTAAGTAATATACCTATATAGGCCTATAAAAGCAACTTGTAAAAATATAATTCATAAAAATAAACAAAAATCGGAATAAAATACTACATAAAAAAATAAATATTTTTTATTTTATACCCAAAAATTAATTCGGCTTATTTCTATTTTTAAATGAATTAATAAAACATTTTTTTAATCTTTTCCCTGGTTGGTCCACGTGGACCAACCAGGAGCTCCCGACTGTTGACCGGCGGGTCAACAGCCCTTCCCCCAATCACTGTAGCACCGCGCGGCCCTCATTTTCTCCCCGCTTTGGCGGATTTTTCGAGGCTTTTCCTTGCGTCCTTTGTCGTCGTTTCCTTCATGGAAGTTGTGCCCCTTCGATCCATCTCCATCGCCGCTATGCCAGATCTCTTCAGATCTTCTCCCTCCGCCCGTGACACCTCCTCGAAGTCACGCCCTCACCACTCTTCAAATATGAACCCCTCACTTCCTTCCCCGGGTTGAGTCCCCTTGGTCCACCCCTCTCCGCCTCTCCAGTGCTCCGAGCATCGCTGGAGGTGACAGCTCCACCGCGTGCTCTTCAGCGAAGGCGAACGAGGTCGAGGGAGCCTCCACCACCTCCGCCAATCTCCGGCGTTGAGGTTCGCTTCTTCCTCTGGCTCCGGCCATTGAGGGCTTCTCCCCGCTAATTTCTTTCAAGCATTCTATTCCTGCTAACTTTAGGATTAAAATCCCCAAAAAAAACTTTCGATCTCCATCCACTCAATCGCTCGATCCCCCACTTTGGCCGGAGCGCACCTCCGGCCATTCGCAACCACCTCGTTGCACGCATCTCCACAACCATCCAAGGGTCCAGGAAGTTTGCCCTGGGCCCCTTGACTCATTTTGCAGGTCAACGCGCATTTGAAGACGCCTGGAGCTCGAGTTTTGAGCTCGCCGGGGCCAGCGCAGCCTCACGGCTCCGCCAGCCACCAGCGAGCACCTCGGTCATCGCCGAGGCTTGTTGACGACTCCAGGAGGTAGACGAAGACCTGAGGAGGCCGCAGCCCAAATTTGAAGCCCAAACGCCGTCGGAGCCGGGCGGAGGAGCTCGAGGAACTTCGCCCAGTCGGAGCTCCTCCGCGTTCTTCCAACCGCCTTCACCACCGTTCGATCAAGGGCGCCCCCTCCAGATCAAGTAGTAGTCGTTGGATTGCACCACGCCTCAGCCGTCAGATCGTCCTCGAGCGTTCTAATCTCAGCCGTGCATCCACGAAGCGCCATCGTCGTCCGATCGACGACACGTGTTTAAGTGAAGACCCGCAGCCGTTCGATCTGCGCGCTGAGGGTATTTTGCACCTTCACCCTCGCGCCTTTTGTATTTATAGTTTAATATTTAAACTTTTGTCTGTAGTGTAATTTTATTGTAGTATTTGCAAAAAGACTCTCAAGCTTTTAGCATTTGCGTCTAGGTCCCTCGCCACGTCACCTCACGTGACCAGTTCACGTGAGGTGTGGGCATTTTGCAAGGGTACCCTCGGTATTTAGTGTATTTAGTTTTAGTCCCAAGATTTTGTATTACAGTGTAAACCTTTGGGATATTTTGCATCGACCCCCTGGAGTTTTAAATATTGCATTTTAGTCCCTGCCAGGTGCGTGCGAGTCACGCGCCTTGGTGGGGAATTTACATCGATACCCAGGCGGGTCTTGTAATTGTATTTTGGTGCTTTAAATTGAATATCTAGTGTAATATTTCGTGGAAAATTTCATGTGTGCCCCTGGATGTTTTCTAAATTGTAGAAATACCCTTGTGAGGATTGTTTAATGTTTGGATGCTTGTTGTTATTATTTATATTATCATCTTAAGTCCAAAAATTCCACAAAAATAGGGTTTAGTTCCTGGACATGTGTACTTTCACGCTATCGTTTTAGTTTTTGATTTTATTTTATTTTCATATGTATTAAAAATCAAAAATAAGCTTTTTCTCTACTATCTAGCTTAGAAAATGCCAAAAAAATATTAAACCATCTCTAAAAATTCCAAAAAAATTCCCTAGTGTCTATTTTATCCTATTTTAGTGTCAGTCCAAAAATCACTAAAAATCTCAAAAGAAAAACACTAAAAATTTAAAAACACTCAAAAATTCCATAAAAATATATAAAATCAAGGAAAACTCTAAAAAATACAAACTCAGGTTCTGTGTGTTCCTTATTTTGTTACTTTTATTTGAAAAATAGTGTGAAAAATTTTGAGTACTGGCTGCCATTTTTAAATCTCATTTTACTCACAACCAGCTCTTGTCTCACTGTTTTGACTTATTGCAGTAATGAAAAATACCAAAAACACCTTGAAAAATCCCCAAAAATCACAAAAACAGTAGAAAATCATAAAAATCTCAAAAACAATTTATTTCTGAATTTTTGGTAATTTTTACTTAGTTTTATAAATATTTTACCTTGTCTTTTATTCCATTGTCTTTAAATTCCAATATTGAAAAAAAAAGAAAAATATAAAATATAAAATTATAAAAATCAGAAAATTAAAAATCAAAATACAAAATTAAAAATTAAAAAAAAATCAAAAATTCAAAACCCACAAAAATTTGTTTGCTTGCTTGCTAAGTGTAGACACCTCACACACACACACACTTGTGCACACTTTTGTGAATTACCCTGCTTGCTCCCTGTGTTCGAACTCTCTGCATACTTGCCCTTTACATCATTTGTGCAGAGTTAAAAATAAATTTTAACTCCACATTAGTTCTAATTTATTGATCTTCAGTGTGGGTTAATTGTTGATTAAATACACGTTATGGTGGGTCGCCGCATCGACATCAGTTGTCTCCGCCTTGTGTGAGACATACTCTTTAGACCTACGATAATCTGTGTTAATCAAATGGCGCCGTTGCCGGGGAGCAACAATGAGTAGTTCACATTTTGTTTGATTGTGTGATTGTTTACCATAGCATTAGTTTACCTCTCTTACATTTTTGATATATCTTGTTGAGCTATCTGACCGTCTCTTTTCTTGTCTTCTTGCGAGGGACCGCGGAGCAAGGCGGATTGCTTAGGTGATTCGGAGCATCCTTGGGAAGCGGAGCCGGCCTTCTCAGGTCACGCCGGCAGGAGAGAGCAGGAGGAGTGAGGGAGAGTGATTAGATTAGCTTACATTTATTTTTGTGAGAGAGAGACTATTAATTTGTAATAATACAGGTACACTTGGACTCTTGGACACTACCGGGCCTAATTTCCGGGTGTTTGTTCACCCGGGGGATCACCGCAGTTTTTGACGAGTTTTCCTCGCTTGTCATTTTCCGGTTTTGTTTTCCTTTTTCATTTCTTTTGTGGATTGAGCTCTTAGTTCTAGGTCCTGCTTGATTCGATTAGAATAGGTCCAAACACCCTAATTATCTTTGCATGCTCCTATAGTTCGTATTTGGACTTAGACTAATTAAACAGTTAGCCCCCTTTCTCAGATCCGCCGCGCCGCGAGCCCTCTCCATCAAGCGCTACTCCTGAACTTGATGTGTCGAGAAGACGAGGGGAGGGTCTAGACCGGACTCTTAGGATCGACGATAGGAGGTTGACTTGTGGTTCTTCACGCTAGCAGTTGCCTGTTCTAGGACGATTTCTGTTGTGCATATCGGCATATAGATTAGGTTTAAAAATTCTGCTTTTCATCCCGCATAGAGAGAGCTGGGATTCGCTGTAAGTCTTCTAACTTGGCATCCATCATTTAGGCACAAAGGTGAGATTTCCATCTTTGTGTCAACTCGCACGGCTTTTCCGACTCTACTCTCCCTCTGTTTTTGGACAAAGTAGGATCAAGAAAACACAAAAATCGTTAGGCGCTTGTTTGAATCTACTCAAAAGAAGCGATAACACCAAAAAAATTAAAAAAGGGACTGCTAAGAAAACTTGACCAAAAATAAAATCGGTAATTGGATTCATTGCTTGGGGAGAGTAACACCCTCACTTGTATTCAGGTTGCATGGGAAGGTCTCCTTCCAAGTGAGGTGAGCGCTTCGTAAGGATTAGAGCCAAAAACCCAGCTTGTGGCTGCCTTGTGTATCGCCTGGATTTCCGAAGTATTGGCACTTCTATCGTACGTGGACGAGTTGGGCTTGGTCAACATTGGTGACTCTCTATTGTGTAGAGCATCGACCTTGTCCGAAGTATCGAGCTTAGGCCACGCCTTCACGGGGGTGTCTGTCTCATCGTCTCGCGTCCGAGTAGGTTCTTGCACGCTCACGGGTGATTCCGTTGCGAGCGAGTTCCGAAGTATCGGTTTCGCCTATTGGCTTCCTCTCTTATTCTTTGGCTGAGTAGGGATCCAGGAAGGGTTACAAGGACCTCAAAAAGTGCAAGCTACAGGTTACACAGGAGGAGGACAAGTACGTGATACTCTTCCGGCAGTACTCTCTCTCCTTTAGGCGTAGCGTTCTAAGGACTCGTGAAAAGATAAATTCCTGAATCAAGCTAAAATTGACAAGATAAAAGCCGAACCTTCACGGCTTCACGTGTTGAGTTGGTGAACTCACCCCTGCTTTGTGTTTGATTGCTAGATTTGTTTAGGTCAAGATCAAAAACACCGCACAATCGTGCGCAATTTTGTTGCATCTCATTTCACTCTTCTTCTTCTAAATTCCCTCTGCTCTTCCCAAATAATCAAGATGATGGGACGGAGATCTCTTAGGCCGACTTTGTCGGCACCGCTATCCAGCACTCCTCCTCACTCATCTAGGAATACCTCGGAGAGTCCACTCTCCGAGCCCGAGTTTACATCCACCCTGTTCCCCCTCGACCACCCTTCTCATTCTCCTTCCATCAGTCCAAGAGTGTCAGAATTCAGTGCATCACAGTGTTCAGCTCATTCAACAGCACCTGAGATGGACTCTTTTGCTTTTTCAGAAAATCCAGACATGGCAGACATAGGCGAGCATGCAGATGATCATGAGCACCCTCCATTCCTATTTGATCAAGCAGCCATCAATAATTCCTTATTAGCATCCCTGGAGACTATGCAGAGGCAGATTCGTGACCAGGGTACATTCATGGGTGATCTCTTGAGGGAGATAGCTCAGATGAGAGAGAACCGAGCTGGCGGAGAAGGTGGTGGAGGAGGAGGACCTGATGCAGGAGGAGCAGACCCAGACGCTGAGAGACCGCCACAGACTATCATGAGGGAATTACACAATCCAGCCGCATCCCTCACTCACCGTTGGATCAGACTCCCGCCCATCCACGGAGATTTCGAGCTTCGGCCCCACACTATCCAGCTGCTACCCAAGTTCCATGGGTTGCCGACCGAAGAGCCGCACCTCCACCTCCAAGAATTTGAGATGATATGCAGTACCATCCATGATCGGTTGATAACCGAGGACACAATCAAGATGATTGCCTTTCCATTCTCTTTGGTTGATAGAGCCGCATATTGGCTCAAGCATCTTGGGCAATTCGTCGACACTTGGGCAGATCTCCGGACCGCATTTTTGAAGAAATACTATCCTCTCGGCCGGACCAATGCAGCTAGAGCTATGATTAGCAATTTTGTCATGATCCCAAATAAACAATTTCATGAAGCCTGGGATCGATTCAGAGAGCTCATCGACCGGTGTCCACATCATGATATATCCAAGCCCAATCTGGTTCGGAGTTTCTTCTGTGGGCTGACACCGGAGCTGCAGGGGCTTGTCAACGCCTCTTGCGGTGGATCATACTTTTCCAAGGGTGAAGACGACGTCTGGGCCATCTACGAAGGCATGGCAGAAAATTCTACAGTGATGACCCAAGCCCGTGTCTACACACACCAGAAGCCCCCGCAAGGAGCAGGATCATTTCAGAGGATCGCCCGCATCGATACCGGTCCTAACACATTGTCGGTAGCTGCAGCCCAAGCCGAATCAGCCGCAGCCGACATGGGCATTATTAGTGAAAAGTTGGACCGCATGGAGATCCTCGAGAAGAAGCAGAACCAAGGTCTTGCCCAAATGGACCTTCTCACCAAAACCATGAGTGACCTGAAGACTCAAATCTTATGCATTCAAGAGGCACAGGCTCATTCCCATCAGCCTCCCAGGTCACGGGCTGACTCCAGCAGTAGTAGTTCCAGCCAGGCTTCTACATCATATCGCCAGGTGAACCATATTCAGGCAGAGCCGGTCCCACTGCTACAGTACCATCCAGAGCGACCGCCGTCTCAGGAGACTCAGATGGTGGTTCATCAGCCGGAGCAGCCACTGGCCATTCTTCCTCCACCTGCCTTTGAGCGGGAACCATTGATGGAAGTCAATGGGATTTGGTACGACCGGTACCCTCAGCTCGGGATTCGTCGTGATCACCCCGGATTCTGTTGGGGCAATGGTGGATCCTCACCCCAACAGCAGAACCCTGCCCAAGGACAGCAGAGCAGCCAGCAGCAACCACAACAGCAGCCCCAGTACGCCCATCAGCAACAGTTTCAGAGTGGTCCTCGTCCCACCTATCAGGGACAGCAGTGGAGGCAGCGACAGCAGCCTCAACAGTCTTACTCCCAGCACCCCCCGTATCAGCCACAACAGCAGCAGCAACCCCATTTCCAGCAAGGACAGCCATCCGGTTCTCAGGGTCCTACCGTTGAGAACCCGGCCCTTGATGATCTTGCCCGCTTGCTATCTGAACAGCGAGCCTCTTTCAGGCAAGAAATGGATGAATTCCGGCAGGAGATGAGGGACATCATGAAAGGCAAGGCCGCCATACCCGCTCAGATTGAACCTAACCCGAACAATCTGAAAAGGAAGTCTGAGCAGGTAGAGTTTACAGAGGATACCTCTCCTAGTGATTATTTGAGTGACATCTCTTATTCCTATCATGATGCTGATTTTGTTACTACTAGGAGCGGTAGGATGCCAGCCGGCGGCGCCTCTTCTGAGCGACAACCAGAGGCAGGATCAGGAGCGTTAGAGGAGTAGAGGAGCGGTGCTGATGCCGCTCATGATGATGTTGACGGTGGTGCTGATGCCACCCATGATGAAGTCCAGGATGACGGTGCTGATGCCGTCGTGATACCAGTCGCAGACGGTGGTGCTGATGCCACCATTTTGGATGATGAACCAGAGCGCGGTGCTGATGCCGTGAAGACCGGTGCTAGTGGTGGTGCTGAGGCCACCACATCCACTTTTGTTGAGCAACCATCTGTGATGTTGCCACATTTTGTACCCAAGGACTGTGGGAACAAAAAGACACACAAAAATATGAATAAAGGAAAGGCTTCTGTTCACATTGCGGATCCATATGTGTTGCATGATGATGGTTGTGTGGATCCTTCTTCTTCACAGGCACAGGAACCGATTCCTAGTCCTCCATCCGAGAAGGGCACTACCATCCCCTTCCCTGAGGCACTCCGCCGAGCGAAGGGGAATAAAAAAGAAAATCTTAAAAAAGATCAGCAGGTAGAGTTCGGCAACCAAATGATTGATAGATTTCACATTCAGCTGACTCTACGAGAAGCATTTGAGCATATCCCCTTCTTCAAAAAGAACTTGAAAGAGACAACTACTGTCCGAAGGAAGAAGAGGCACAGAGATCAAATCCATATGCTCACTCATGACACTTGCTGCGCCATTCAGAACACATTGCCAGCTAAGCGACCCGATACAGGAGCTTCCTATGTCAGATGCGAGATCCAGGAGCAGCGGTTCGATTGTACTCTATTAGACAGCGGATCTTCGATCGACCTCCTTCCGGCAGCCTTACTCAAGCGATTCGAGTTTGGCCCTCTTCTTCGAAGCAGAACAGTCCTTCAGTTTGCTGACAGGTCGATTAAGAGGCCGAAGGGGTTGTTGAAGGACGTGGTCGTTACCAATCAGGCCTGAAATTCCCCGTGGACTTTGTTGTATTGGAAATGGAGATCCCTGAGTCGGTAACCGATGCCCCCATCATACTCGGACGCCCATTCTTGGCCACTGCCAAGGCGGTATCCGACCATGACAGTAGGACGGTATGTTTTCGCGTAGAGGGCGAAAGCATACAAATAGATACGATCGACCAGACCAGAGCCAGAGAGTTGGCATGCTCAGAGCAATCCAGCGAAGCCGAGCAGATGACAGAAGAGGAGCTAGACATCCACCAGGTTTGTGATTTCGAGATGACTGATGATGAATCCAACTGGAAAGATCCCGTAGCGCCGACTCTCGCCTTGCCTACAGATTCACTATATCTCAAGCTCATGGCAATCGAGAGCCGGGAGAGCACATCCCTGGATGAGTGTTGTGATGAGTGGTGCTGAGGAATTCCAATCATGTTCATCTTCTTCAGATCCCTCGGATTCAGACATTGACTGGGATGACTTTGATGATTATTTGCCTTGTCTGATTCCTTCTAAGCCGACAGCCATGACAGAGTGCGAGCCAGTGCAGTTTATTCAGGATTCAGTGGGCCGCCTTTCGTCAGAAATTCATGCAGAGCGAGAGTTCTCCCATGCAGACCTGGTCGCCTTCACGCAGACATACCAGAAGCCAGCTCTTCCACCTCCCAGTTGTCCAGAACTGAAACCTCTTCCGCAGTCAATGAAGTATGGATTCCTTGTGGGTGAGCCAAAAATGCACCCAGTCATCATCTCAGCAGATTTGACTGGAGAACAAGAATCTCGTCTGATGGAGGTTCTTGAAAGGAACCGCAAGGCAATCGGTTGGAGTATAGCAGATCTCAAAGGGCTGAGCCAAAATCTTTGCTCCCACTACATTTATCTCGAGGATAATGCTAAGCCGTCGCGTGAGTTCCAGCGACGGCTGAACCCGAATCTTCGAGACGTGGTCATGAAAGAAATTTCCAAGTGGTGGAGCGCCGATTTTATCTATCCCATCTCCGACTCCAAATGGGTAAGTCCTTTACATGTGGTACCCAAGAAGACGGTTATCACTACAGTTGTTAATGAGTTTGGAGAGGAGATCGCTACCAGAGTACCAACTTCTTGGAGGGTCTATGTGGACTACAGACGATTGAATGAGGCCACCAAGAAGGATCACTTTCTGCTGCCCTTCATTGATCAGATTATCGAGCGGCTAGCTGGGAAGAGTCATTACTGTTTCCTTGACGGGTACTCTGGATATAATCAAGTGGCCATTGCGCCCGAAGACCAGGAGAAAACGACATTCACCTGTCCGTTTGGGACATATGCTTTCAGACGGATGCCCTTTGGTCTATGTAACGCTCCGACGACATTCCAAAGATGCATGTTGTCCATCTTCTCGGACATAGTGGGTGACTGTTTAGAGGTCTTCATGGATGACTTCTCGGTCTATGGCGACGGGTTCGACGCTTGTCTTGACTGCCTAGACCGTGTGCTGAAGCGCTGCATTGAGGTCAATCTTGTCTTATCCTGGGAGAAGAGTCATTTCATGATGACTCAAGGGACGGTCCTCGGTCATATCGTCTCCAACAGAGGCATGGAGGTCGATCCCGCCAAGGTGGATATCATCAGAAAACTCAATCCGCCGTCCAATTTACGTCAGTTACGGTCTTTTCTGGGGCATGTCGGTTTCTACCGACGGTTCATTCAAGACTTCAGCCGAATTGCCCGACCGCTCACTGACTTGCTGACGAAAGACACCGAGTTTATTGTCAATGATAAGTGTCTTGAATCGTTTGAGACTCTCAAGAATATGGCTGTTTCAGCTCCTGTCCTTCAGCCACCCGATTGGTCTCTCCCATTCGAGATCGTGACGGATGCTTCAGATTTTGCCGTTGGGGCTGTGCTAGGACAGAGGAGGGATGGATTACCTTTTGCCATTCATTACGCCAGCCGGACTTTGGATGCCGCTCAGCGGAATTACATTGTGACTGAGAAAGAGATGCTGGCTGTAGTCTTCGCTCTTGATAAGTACCGATCGTATATTCTCGGATCTATAGTGACCATCTACACTGATCACACCGCCATCCGGTACTTAATGGCTAAGAAGGATGCCAAAGCACGTCTTACCAGATGGATTCTTCTACTCCGGGAATTTGATATTGAGATTAAGGATAAGCCTGGAGTCAAGAATGTGGTGGCGGATCATCTCTCCAGGTTGGAGAATCTTGAGGAATCTGAGCCCAGCACACCTATCACAGAAACATTTCCAGATGAGGCGATCTTGGCTGTCACCTCACTCCCGTGGTATGCTGACTTTGTAAACTATCTTGTTGCCAAGACAGTCCCTCAGGGTTGGCCCAGACAGAAACTTGAGACCTTCCTATCTAAGGCCAAGTTTTATCATTGGGAGGATCCCATCCTTTATCATGAAGGAGGGGATAGTATTTGGAGGAGGTGCATTCCTCAAGAAGAGCAGCAAAGCGTCCTCACATATTGCCACAAGCTTGAGGCAGGAGGACATCATTCTGGAAAAAGGACAGCACAGAAGGTGCTTCAATCCGGCCTATGGTGGCCTACTCTCTTCAAGGATTCTGATGAGTTCGTGAAGAGATGTACTGACTGTCAGAAAATGGGAACCTGCGGACAGAGAGACATGATGCCCATGCAACCCATTCACTTTTGTGAGGTTTTTGATGCATGGGGAATTGATTTCATGGGCCCATTTCCTAAGAGTCAGGGATTCGAGCATATTTTGCTCGCTGTGGATTATGTCAGCCGATGGGTGACGAACCGCTAAATCGACCCCTTAATAATGTGCTTTTAGCACATGGAATCGTCATCGTAGTCGGGCCGATTTCGGTCGTCAAAGAGATCACCTCATTTAAATATATGCGATGATAAGTCGAAATGAGGAGATCGTTATTTAATTTTTTACTTGGCAAGAACCAAGGTCGAACTCAGGGACACGAGCCTCTCTAGTATTGATCGGATTCAAGTGTATTTAATCAAGTGTTGAGTTAAAAGTATATAGGTCAAAACATGTAAAGACAATGCAATTAAAATAAAATATGCATTTTTTTAATCCATTTTTTATCATGCAAGTAAATGACATGCAAAGAATCACAATGATGCCCTAAGAACAAAATGATGAGCAAAAGTCAACAACAAGTCAATTCCAGATTTAATTAAAATGACAAACTCAGTTTGAACAAAGCATGGATTAACTAATAAGAGACACCTAGCTATCAAAATAATACGTCAACATTAAAGTGTCCATTACATGAAATAAGCATGCCATGAGAAAGTACGTCAAACGAGCTTCGAAAGGAAACTGAAATCAACTCGATTGGACATATATAGCTCAAGATATTCAACAAAGAAAGCAAGGGCATAACTGAAAGAAAACATGAAAGAATAACTACAAAAAGGTCCCTGGAAAAGACTGAAATGCAATAAAAATAAAATACGGGGCCTTCCCTGTAAATATTCCATACGCGCGGGGGCCTTTTTGCAAAGTTGGAGAAGTTCAAGGGCAGCTCTGCAATTTACCCAGAATAGCACGTGCGAAGCACGTGCTATCTAAGCTCGGAAGGAGGCTCGGCAGAGGCTTGGTTGCTGCTTCGACTAGGCTCGGGGAATCCGAAGCTCTAGCAGGCTCGGTGGAGGCTCGGGAGCAACCGGACCTGGAGGCACGGAGAAGAAGGTTCGGGCGCGCTCTGGTGATGCCACGTGGCTCCATAGCAGTCCATTGGATCGAGCAGATCCAACAGCTGAAGGAGTCGATGATGTGGCCGCTTCTGGACCGTTGGATGGTCACCGGGGGTGGACCATCCAACGGTAGCTGCTCATCTCCCTCGGCCGAAGGCTGGCGGCGTGTTCTGGGCTCCGGCGAAGGAGACTCTCCTCCGCCGCTCCTTCTCCATTGATGTGGTCTTCCCCGAAGCTCCCTAAGTGGTCGTCGAGGAAGCCCGGAGCTCGGGGAAGGTCCATAGGCACATGGCGTCGCTCGTCAGAGCTCGGATGGCCACCGCGAAGTCGTTGAAGTCTGCTCCGGCCGAGCTCCGATCAGTGAGTGAAGCAAGACCTGCACGGTTAGTAGCGCATAGCCGAAGCGAGAGAAAATCTTGCGTGTGTGCATGGAGTGAGATGGGAGCTCTTCGGAGATGCAGAACGTGGATAGCTCGGAGCTCCTCCGCCGCGAGGGCGGAGGAGGTGGGTGACAGTGGTCTGAGGCTGCGGAAGAAGGGAAGGATGATCGGAAGGATGCGCGACGAAGGGGGAGTTCAGGCGAAGCTAACAGGGTGATACATGGAGGATGAAAATGGCCGGAGAGGCCTGATTAAATTGATGAAAATCAAATAAAGAAACAAAGGAAGATCAGAGAAGCTTACCTGGTCGGATGCGAAGTGGGAGCTTGGGCTGGGCTTCACGGTGGAAGCCCCGGTCTTCGCTGGACCTCCGCAGCTACTGGAGGCAGCTCGAGCGGGCTCGAAGCGCCGCGACGACGCCGTGATCGGCGAAGGGTCTACACCGGGGGCATTGGTCGTCTTCGCTCAATCCTCCGCCTCCCCCTGTCACTGGGAGACGGAGGAGGGCTGGGCCATGCCCCTACGTAAAGGTGGACGCCGGCGAAGGAGTAAGGTGGAGGCGTATTTGAAGAGGCGACTCGGCGGAGATGAGAGTGGCCGACGTGTTTTCGAGGGAGAAATGGGAGAAGTGGAGAGAGGTTCGTGGGTTGACGAGGAGGTCGCGAGGAAGACGGTTGACTGGAGAAGGACATGGGGTATTTGGTGAGTGGAGATGGTGGAAGGTGAAGGCGAGAAAATAGGAAGGGGGAGAGGCGTTCGTGCGGTGAATCGTGGGAGAGAGGGAGTGGGCTGGAGGTTGACGACGGTCTGTCGGCCGTTGGATCTTGAGATCCAACGGCTGACAATTAGGCGCGAAGTGACGGGCCAGATTAGATCTGAGGCGGAGTGATCAGTGGCGGATGGATGCGCCACGTGGCGAGATATGCGCAAGGCGGCAGCGAACGGTTTAGATGGGGTCACGAGCTCGATCAGATGGATGAGATTGGCCCAGGAGATAACGGCGGAGATGGCAGATCTGAGGCGCCATCAAGCGGCCTATGAAGCGCCACGTGTCGAGCTGAGGATGCGGCGCTGTCGGACGGCTTAGATGAGAATGAGGAATGATCGGATGGCTGAGATTAAGGAGCGGGCATGGTAGGAGCACAGCCGTTGGATCCATGAAGGGGATCTAACGGTTGTGGTTGGCGGCGGATAAGACAAAGGGGCCGGGCCACGTGGCGCCCCCAGAATGGGCCACGTGGCCCAATCAGGTTATTCAGAGGGTTTTTATTATTTTTGAGGGCTTATTTGATCGAATTTGAAAAAACTCAAAACATGAAAGTTGTAGATCTTGACGAGATCTACAAATTTCATGTTGACCACAACTCGAAAAGAGATCAAACAAGGGCCCGAAATATTTTTAAGGGTATTTTTGAGTCTAAAAATACCACTGATTTTTGTTTTGCCATTATTTTGTGGTTTTTAATTTATTAAGGACTCTGTTAATTATAGGACATTAACAGGGTTTTATTGACAAACTTTTAGGCAAGGGGGTTAATTTTGGGAAATAAAGATGATGAAACTGAGGTTCATCAATGGGTTGAGGCCATCCCCGTCCGAGCTGCAGATGCGAAAACCGTGTGCAAATTCTTGAGGAAAAATATCATTTCACGGTTCGGGGTACCTAGAGTCTTGATTTCAGACGGGGGGTCTCATTTCATCAATGATAAGGTTAGGGCCCTTGCAGACGAGTTCGGCATTGACCATCGGATTGCCACTCCATATCACCCTCAGACTAATGGTCTTGCCGAAGTATCGAATCGGGAGATAAAGACTATCTTGCAGAAAGTTGTCCGCCCAGACCGAAAAGATTGGTTACAGCTTTTGGACTCGGTCTTGTGGGCCTATCGGACTTCTTTCAAGAATCCATTGGGGACATCTCCCTTTCGTCTCGTTTATGGCAAGCCATGCCATTTGCCAGTGGAAATCAAGCACAAATCTTTTTGGGCAGTCACTGAGTTGCTTTTGGATCCCGAGAGTATAGGAGACCAGAGAAGAGCAGAATTGGCAGCCCTGGAAGAACTGAGAGACACAGCCTTTTCGAACAGCCTACAGTACAAAGAGAAAGTAAAGACATGGCACGATTCGCATATCAGCCATAAACAGTTTGAGCCAGATCAGAGATATGGTTGTTTGACTCTAGGCTGAAATTATTCCCAGGGAAATTGCAGAGCAAGTGGAAAGGTCCTTATGTGGTCAGGAAGGTACATGACAATGGTAGCATCGACATATCCGAACCGTCATCTTCCTCTACCTTCCGCGTCAATGGTCAACGCCTGAAACTATATCTTGATCATGATCCGCCGACCATTGACGTTGCCCCCATTCTTCTGGTATGAGATGTACTCTTTGACTCACATCATCTGCATCTCATACACGGTGATCAATTCCATCTTTCGCTGTACAGATCCATCTGTTCATATCACTTTCATCTGTTAATTTATTTTCCTCTTTTCTTCTTTTCTTCTTTTCCATCTCTATCTTCTTTATCTATCAAAAAGGTTCCGCCCTTGTAGACAGTTTTCCATACTTAGGACGTACTTTGTCCTAAGTATAGGGGGGCGTGCACCCCGAGTTCTGTCATGTTCATTTCGATCCTCTCCTTTGTCTCCTCTTCTTGTCTATACTTAGGGATATTTTACCCTAAGTATAGGGGGAGACAATCTGAGTACGATCTGTTCATTCCCACCCTTGACCCTCCCTGCGTTGTGTACAGTCTGCTATACTTAGGATTATTTGATCCTAACTATAGGGGGGACGGTCAACTTCTCATTCGTTGATTCATTCATTATTCCTTTATTCTTTAGACTTGCCTATACTTAGTACGAGTTATGTCTTCTCTTTTCTCTCCGATCTATGAGGACATAGCTCAAGCTAAGTATAGGGGGGTCGTATATACTGTGTAGATATGTTGGACAGATGCATTTGCTCCTAGAGGACGATCTGTTCATTCCCACCCTTGACTCTCCCTGCGTTGTGTATAGTCTGCTATACTTAGGATTATTTGATCCTAAGTATAGGGGGGACGGTCAACTTCTCATTCGTTGATTCATTCATTATTCCTTTATTCTTTAGACTTGCCTATACTTAGTACGAGTTATGTCTTCTCTTTTCTCTCCGATCTATGAGGACATAGCTCAAGCTAAGTATAGGGGGGTCGTATATACTGTGTAGATATGTTGGACAGATGCATTTGCTCCTAGAGGACGATCTGTTCATTCCCACCCTTGACCCTCCCTGCGTTGTGTATAGTCTGCTATACTTAGGATTATTTGATCCTAAGTATAGGGGGGACGGTCAACTTCTCATTCGTTGATTCATTCATTATTCCTTTATTCTTTAGACTTGCCTATACTTAGTACGAGTTATGTCTTCTCTTTTCTCTCCGATCTATGAGGACATAGCTCAAGCTAAGTATAGGGGGGTCGTATATACTGTGTATATACTTTATCCATAACTCGTACTTTCGTATTTTCTAATAAATATGGCTAATAATTCTTTAAAACTCATTAAAAACCCTTAATAAAAAAAGGTGTATCATTCCTCAAATTCTTTTTGTATATACTGATTAATAAATCAGGTGAAAATGTTTTTTTGCAAAATGTTTGAAAAATAGTGAACATCTATTGAAAACTATTTTGAAAATATTTTGTTACATGTTTTCAACCTGTGTAAAAATGTGTGGTTTGTAAAATTTATTTTCTTTGTGTGAAATAAAATGTTTGAAAAATGCTTTGCAAATGGTTTGAAAAATGGTTGCAAAAATATTTGAAAAACCTATATATACTGTTTTGAAAACCGATTGCAAAATGATTTTCAAATGAGTGTACATGTTTGTAAAAATGTTTGTAAAAATTATTTTGGACTATAGTTTTCAAAAATTGTTTGAAAAACCTTGTGTCAAATAAGTTTGAGGAATACTAACATCACACCAAAATCCACTACCTATATATGTGTATAAAACTGACCACTTACCCTATAAATTCTTAAAATCCATTTCTTGTAAATACAAGAAGCACTCCCGTGTACATATTTTTAACCTAGATTTTAGCCAAAATCGTTTTGTTTTCAAAAATTCCAAAAAACATTTGCAAAACTAAAATCCAAAAACATTTGAAAATTCTTTTTGAAAAATACACAAAAAAATTTTTTGCATCTGCATGTGCATCATCATCATCTTTTCAAAAATCCATAAAAAGTTCAAAATCTTTGAAAATTGCATCACAAAAATATTTTCTGCATAGCATTGCATGGCATGAGTATTTTTCGGATTGAGTTTGATAATTGAACAAGTCTAAGTAAAATCCGGAGATTGGAGCTTGATTGGACCTTAAAATCTACCTAATAACAGGAACCTTATAGGAACTGAGTTTGAGGTACTTCAGGTCTAGTTGACTTAATTCTTTGAGGATCACGGGACTTGGTTCAATGGATTCTTGACTGCCTAAGTAGAGTATTTCGGAGCACACGCACGACTCTTGTTGATAATGACCTAACTTGGACACCTGCACCTTTCACATAGCTCTACACGGATGAGGTGGTGAGGAGGCAGTTTCCTTTGGCTTGGGGTAGCATATGAGGGTAGTACTTCTAGGCGGAACCTCTCTTCTTCTTATAGTGAAGGAAGTGCACCTCAACTTGGTCTAGTGGTGATGAAGGCTAAAGACAGAAGCCGTGGGTTGCAATAAAGCTTCAAAAGAGGGATAGTCTACTAGCTCAAGAGGAAAATTTCTTATATATATGCTGCACCATGTAGATATGTTGGACAGAAGCATTTGCAATTAAAAAAAAAGCTTTGAACTCCAAAAAAAAAAGTGGTGGGTCGGATTGAAAATTTAATAACCCCACCGGAGTGTATATAGTTCAATAAAGCAAAAGCTTATGGTATCCATGTCACATCTCATGAAGCTTGCAGCGGGAGACTTAGCTACACTGGTTGAGCTCCCAAAAGTCTATACTTCTTCCCCCTCTTCTTGAGCCGGTTGCACTTGAACTTAGAAGGGAATACCCCGCTTCTCGAGGAAAGAGTTGCTAGACCGAGGCATTAGAGTTACCAGGTTGGGGGAGGTTGTCTCTTTGTCACTTCTGAGGTGGGGAGCTACATATCACTTACACTGTACGAGTCAGACTCATAGTCGTAAGAGTTTGCGTATGAGTTGAAGTATTTCTGACCTGGCTATTGAGGAGACTTGGACAGAGTTTTGGGATTCTCAAGGACTGTTGGATTTCAAATTTGGTTCTCATTAAGGTTCCTACCGCACTAAAATTCCAAAGGTCCGACTTAAGCTCCAAACTTTGATTTTGTGAAGACAAGTTTGATAATTGAACTAAATCCAACTTTCTTCTTTTTCTTTTCTTTCTTTTTCTTTTGCACTTATTGCATAAGTGTTTGCTAGGGACTAGCAAAGGTAAAGTATAGGGGGATGATGAATCCACATTTCATCATCTTTATTCTATCATTTTGGCACCAAAAAAAACCTAGCAAATGCCTGTAAATAGCATTAAAATCATCATCTTAGCATTTATGCATGTGCATCTAAATAGTGTATAAAATGATGTAATTAAAGCCAAAATTATAGAATAAATAAAGAAAAGAAAAAGAATAAAATATTGTAAATATTTTATGACCCGAAACCCCGAGACCTAGGCATCTTGATGAATAGGTCGACAAGGAATAAAGTAGGGGGAGATAAGGGCCAAATACCTATATTTATTAATTCATTCTTTCTTCATTTTGGTACCTATTTTTGGTTCCACTTTTTATACATCAAATAAAGAAACTTTGTACATGAAAGTTGTAGATAATTTTATCAAGAAAAATATAAAATTGATTTCACAGAAAAATAATGTACAGATAAAAAGTTATGGTCTGAATAAAAATCCAGAATCCCAACTTCCCAGACCCGTATCTCATTAATGAAAACTCCAAATACAGCATACTCACCTTTAATTGTATATAGAAGAAAATAAGCTATTTAATGGCGGTGGTTTCGCATTTGGCGGAGCTACGGTTTGAAAGTTGACTTCTGGACCCTCATTGTACAGTGCACCGATTAAAATATTCAATTTATTATTTATTTATTATTTTTATAATTTTATATTTTTTTATAATGTTGTAAATATACTTATAATAATTATGTACATTAGAAGTGGAATAAAAACCAAAATAAAAATAAAAATAAAATACTTGTATATAGAACACATAGATACAATACTCATATGCATACCTATGTAACATACTCTTATAATTTATTAAATAAACAAAATAAATCAGAAAAATAAAATAAAAATATATTTGTGTATACAAAAGTGTCCTACAAATTTAGAAAATACTAAATAAAAATAATAAAATTAAAATACCTAAATAAAAATAAAATACTAAAATAATTAGGTAATATACCTATATAGGGCTATAAAAGCAACTTGTAAAAATATAATTCATAAAAATAAACAAAAATCAGAATAAAATACTACATAAAAAAATAAATATTTTTTATTTTATACCCAAAAATTAATTCGGCTTATTTCTATTTTTAAATGAATTAATAAAACATTTTTTTTAATCTTTTCCCTGGTTGGTCCACGTGGACCAACCAGGAGCTCCCGACTGTTGACCGGCGGGTCAACAGTCCTTCCCCCAATCACTGTAGCACCGCGCGGCCCTCGTTTTCTCCCCGCTTTGGCAGATTTTTCGAGGCTTTTCCTTGCGTCCTTTGCCGCCGTTTCCTTCATGGAAGTTGTGCCCCTTCGATCCATCTCCATCGCCGCTATGCCAGATCTCTTCAGATCTTCTCCCTCCGCCCGTGACACCTCCTCGAAGTCACGCCCTCACCACTCTTCAAATATGAACCCCTCACTTCCTTCCCCGGGTTGAGTCCCCTTGGTCCACCCCTCTCCGCCTCTCCAGTGCTCCGAGCATCGCTGGAGGTGACAGCTCCACCGCGCGCTCTTCAGCCAAGGCGAACGAGGTCGAGGGAGCCTCCACCACCTCCGCCAATCTCCGGCGTCGAGGTTCGCTTCTTCCTCTGGCTCCGGCCATTGAGGGCTTCTCCCCGCTAATTTCTTTCGAGCATTCTATTCCTGCTAACTTTAGGATTAAAATCCCCAAAAAAACTTTCGATCTCCATCCACTCAATCGCTCGATCCCCCACTTTGGCCGGAGCGCACCTCCGGCCATTCGCAGCCACCTCGTTGCACGCATCTCCACGACCATCCAAGGGTCCAGGCAGTTTGCCCTGGGCCCCTTGACTCGTTTTGCAGGTCAACGCGCATTTGAAGACGCCTGGAGCTCGAGTTTTGAGCTCGCCGGGGCCAGCGCAGCCTCACGGCTCCGCCAGCCACCAGCGAGCACCTCGGTCATCGCCGAGGCTTGCTGACGACTCCAGGAGGTAGACGAAGACCTGAGGAGGCCGTAGCCCAAATTTGAAGCCCAAACGCCGTCGGAGCCGGGCGGAGGAGCTCGAGGAACTTCGCCCAGTCGGAGCTCCTCCGCGTTCTTCCAACCGCCTTCACCACCGTTCAATCAAGGGCGCCCCCTCCAGATCAAGCAGTAGCCGTTGGATTGCACCACGCCTCAGCCGTCAGATCGTCCTCGAGCGTTCTAATCTCAGCCGTGCATCCACGAAGCGCCATCGCCGTCCGATCGACGACACGTGTTTAAGTGAAGACCCGCAGCCGTTCGATCCGCGCGCCGAGGGTATTTTGCACCTTCACCCTCGCGCCTTTTGTATTTATAGTTTAATATTTAAACTTTTGTCTGTAGTGTAATTTTATTGTAGTATTTGCAAAAAGACCCTCAAGCTTTTAGCATTTGCGTCTAGGTCCCTCGCCACGTCACCTCACGTGACCAGTTCACGTGAGGTGTGGGCATTTTGCAAGGGTACCCTCGGTATTTAGTGTATTTAGTTTTAGTCCCAAGATTTTGTATTACAGTGAACCTTTGGGATATTTTGCATCGACTCCCCCTGGAGTTTTAAATATTGCATTTTAGTCCCTGCCAGGTGCGTGCGAGTCACGCGCCTTTGTGGGGAATTTACATCGATACCCAGGCGGGTCTTGTAATTGTATTTTGGTGCTTTAAATTGAATATCTAGTGTAATATTTCATGGAAAATTTCATGTGTGCCCCTGGATGTTTTCTAAATTGCAGAAATACCCCTGTGAGGATTGTTTAATGTTTGGATGCTTGTTGTTATTATTTATATTATCATCTTAAGTCCAAAAATACCACAAAAATAGGGTTTAGTTTCTGGACATGTGTACTTTCACGCTATCATTTTAGTTTTTATTTTTATTTTATTTTCATATTTATTAAAAATAAAAAACAAGCTTTTTCTCTACTGTCTAGCTTAGAAAATGCCAAAAAAATATTAAACCATCTCTAAAAATTCCAAAAAAATTCCCTAGTGTCTATTTTATCCTATTTTAGTGTCAGTCCAAAAATCACTAAAAATCTCAAAAGAAAAACACTAAAAATTTAGAAACACTCAAAAATTCCATAAAAATATATAAAATCAAGGAAAACTCTAAAAAATACAAACTCAGGTTCTGTGTGTTCCTTATTTTGTTACTTTTATTTGAAAAATAGTGTGAAAAATTTTGAGTACTGGCTGCCATTTTTAAATCTCATTTTACTCACAGCCAGCTCTTGTCTCACTGTTTTGACTTATTGCAGTAATGAAAAATACCAAAAACACCTTGAAAAATCCCCAAAAATAATAAAAACAGTAGAAAATCATAAAAATCTCAAAAACAATTTATTTCTGAATTTTTGGTAATTTTTACTTAGTTTTATAAATATTTTACCTTGTCTTTTATTCCATTGTCTTTAAATTCCAATATTGAAAAAAAAAAGAAAAATATAAAATATAAAATTATAAAAATCAGAAAATTAAAAATCAAAATACAAAATTAAAAATTAAAAAAAATCAAAAATTCAAAACCCACAAAAATTTGTTTGCTTGCTTGCTTAGTGTAGACACCTCACACACACACACACTTGTGCACACTTTTGTGAATTACCCTGCTTGCTCCCTGTGTTCGAACTCTCTGCATACTTGCCCTTTACATCATTTGTGCAGAGTTAAAAATAAATTTTAACTCCACATTAGTTCTAATTTATTGATCTTCAGTGTGGGTTAATTGTTGATTAAATACACGTTATTGTGGGTCACCGCATCGACATCGGTTGTCTCCGCCTTGTGTGAGACATACTCTTTAGACCTACGATAATCTGTGTTAATCAAATGGCGCCGTTGCCGGGGAGCAACAGCGAGTAGTTCACACTTTGTTTGATTGTGTGATTGTTACCATAGCATTAGTTTACCTCTCTTACATTTTTGATATATCTTGTTAAGCTATATGACCGTCTCTTTTCTTGTCTTCTTGCGAGGGACCGCGGAGAAAGGCAGATTGCTTAGGTGATTCGGAGCATCCTTGGGAAGCGGAGCCGGCCTTCTCAGGTCACGCCGGCAGGAGAGAGCAGGAGGAGTGAGGGAGAGTGATTAGATTAGCTTACATTTATTTTTGTGAGAGAGAGACTATTAATTTGTAATAATACAGGTACACTTGGACTCTTGGACACTACCGGGCCTAATTTCCGGGTGTTTGTTCACCCGGGGGCTCACCGCAGTTTTTGACGAGTTTTCCTCGCTTGTCATTTTCCGGTTTTGTTTTCCTTTTTCATTTCTTTTGTGGATTGAGCTCTTAGTTCTAGGTCCTGCTTGATTCGATTAGAATAGGTCCAAACACCCTAATTATCTTTGCATGCTCCTATAGTTCGTATTTGGACTTAGACTAATTAAACAGTTAGCCCCCTTTCTCAGATCCGCCGCGCCGCGAGCCCTCTCCATCAAGCGCTACTCCTGAACTCGATGTGTCGAGAAGAGGAGGGGAGGGTATAGACCGGACTCTTAGGATCGACGATAGGAGGTTGACTTGTGGTTCTTCACGCTAGCAGTTGCCTGTTCTAGGACGATTTCCGTTGTGCATATCGACATATAGATTAGGTTTAAAAATTCTGCTTTGCATCCCGCATGGAGAGAGCTGGGATTCGCTGTAAGTCTTCTAACTTGGCATCCATCATTTAGGCACAAAGGTGAGATTTCCATCTTTGTGTCAACTCGCACGGCTTTTCCGACTCTACTCTCCCTCTGTTTTTGGACAAAGTAGGATCAAGAAAACACAAAAATCGTTAGGCGTTTGTTTGAATCTACTCAAAAGAAGCGATAACACCAAAAAAATTAAAAAAGGGACTGCTAAGAAAACTTGACCAAAAATAAAATCGGTAATTGGATTCATTGCTTGGGGAGAGTAACACCCTCACTTGTATTCAGGTTGCATGGGAAGGTCTCCTTCCAAGTGAGGTGAGCGCTTCGTAAGGATTAGAGCCAAAAACCCAGCTTGTGGCTGCCTTGTGTATCGCCTGGATTCCCGAAGTATTGGCGCTTCTATCGTACGTGGACGAGTAGGGCTTGGTCAACATTGGTGACTCTCTATTGTGTAGAGCATCGACCTTGTCCGAAGTATCGAGCCTAGGCCACGCCTTCACGGGGGTGTCTGTCTCATCGTCTCGCGTCCGAGTAGGTTCTTGCACGCTCACGGGTGATTCCGTTGCGAGCGAGTTCCGAAGTATCGGTTTCGCCTATTGGCTTCTTCTCTTATTCTTTGGCTGAGTAGGGATCCAGGAAGGGTTACAAGGACCTCAAAAAGTGCAAGCTACAGGTTACACAGGAGGAGGACAAGTACGGGATACTCTTCCGGCAGTACTCTCTCTCCTTTAGGCGTAGCGTTCTAAGGACTCGTGAAAAGATAAATTCCTGAATCAAGCTAAAATTGACAAGATAAAAGCCGAACCTTCACGGCTTCACGTGTTGAGTTGGTGAACTCACCCCTGCTTTGTGTTTGATTGCTAGATTTGTTTAGGTCAAGATCAAAAACACCGCACAATCGTGCGCAATTTTGTTGCATCTCATTTCACTCTTCTTCTTCTAAATTCCCTCTGCTCTTCCCAAATAATCAAGATGATGGGACGGAGATCTCTTAGGCCGACTTTGTCGGCACCGCTATCCAGCACTCCTCCTCACTCATTTAGGAATACCTCGGAGAGTCCACTCTCCGAGCCCGAGTTTACATCCACCCTGTTCCCCCTCGACCACCCTTCTCATTCTCCTTCCATCAGTCCAAGAGTGTCAGAATTCAGTGCATCACAGTGTTCAGCTCATTCAACAGCACCTGAGATGGCCTCTTTTGCTTTTTCAGAAAATCCAGACATGGCAGACAGAGGCGAGCATGCAGATGATCATGAGCACCCTTCATTCCTATTTGATCAAGCAGCCATCAATAATTCCTTATTAGCATCCCTGGAGACTATGCAGAGGCAGATTCGTGACCAGGGTACATTCATGGGTGATCTCATGAGGGAGATAGCTCAGATGAGAGAGAACCGAGCTGGCGGAGAAGGTGGTGGAGGAGGAGGACCTGATGCAGGAGGAGCAGACCCAGACGCTGAGAGACCGCCACAGACTATCATGAGGGAATTGCACAATCCAGCCGCATCCCTCACTCACCGTTGGATCAGACTCCCGCCCATCCACGGAGATTTCGAGCTTCGGCCCCACACTATCCAGCTGCTACCCAAGTTCCATGGGTTGCCGACCGAAGAGCCGCACCTCCACCTCCAAGAATTTGAGATGATATGCAGTACCATCCATGATCGGTTGATAACCGAGGACACAATCAAGATGATTGCCTTTCCATTCTCTTTGGTTGATAGAGCCGCATATTGGCTCAAGCATCTTGGGCAATTCGTCGACACTTGGGCAGATCTCCGGACCGCATTTTTGAAGAAATACTATCCTCTCGGCCGGACCAATGCAGCTAGAGCTATGATTAGCAATTTTGTCATGATCCCAAATGAACAATTTCATGAAGCCTGGGATCGATTCAGAGAGCTCATCGACCGGTGTCCACATCATGATATATCCAAGCCCAATCTGGTTCAGAGTTTCTTCTGTGGGCTGACACCGGAGCTGCAGGGGCTTGTCAACGCCTCTTGCGGTGGATCATACTTTTCCAAGGGTGAAGACGACGTCTGGGCCATCAACGAAGGCATGGCAGAAAATTCTACAGTGATGACCCAAGCCCGTGTCTACACACACCAGAAGCCCCCGCAAGGAGCAGGATCATTTCAGAGGATCGCCCGCATCGATGCCGGTCCTAACACATTGTCGGTAGCCGCAGCCCAAGCCGAATCAGTCGCAGCCGACATGGGCATTATTAGTGAAAAGTTGGACCGCATGGAGATTCTCGAGAAGAAGCAGAACCAAGGTCTTGCCCAAATGGACCTTCTCACCAAAACCATGAGTGACCTGAAGACTCAAATCTTATGCATTCAAGAGGCACATGCTCATTCCCATCAGCCTCCCAGGTCACGGGCTGACTCCAGCAGTAGTAGTTCCAGCCAGGCTTCTACATCATATCGCCAGGTGAACCATATTCAGGCAGAGCCGGTCCCACTGCTACAGTACCATCCAGAGCGACCACCGTCTCAGGAGACTCAGATGGTGGTCTATCAGCCGGAGCAGCCACTGGCCGTTCTTCCTCCACCTGCCTTTGAGCGGGAACCATTGATGGAGTCAATGGGATTTGGTACGACCGGTACCCTCAGCCCGGGATTCGTCGTGATCACCCCGAATTCCGTTCGGGCAATGGTGGATCCTCATCCCAGCAGCAGAACCCTGCCCAAGGACAGCAGAGCAGCCAGCAGCAACCACAACAGCAGCCCCAGTACGCCCATCAGCAACAGTTTCAGAGTGGTCCTCGTCCCACCTATCAGGGACAGCAGTGGAGGCAGCGACAGCAGCCTCAGTAGTCTTACTCCCAGCACCCCCCGTATCAGCCACAACAGCAGCAGCAGCCCCATTTCCAGCAAGGACAGCCATCCGGTTCTCAGGGTCCTGCCTTTGAGAACCCGGCCCTTGATGATCTTGCCCGCTTGCTATCTGAACAGCGAGCCTATTTCAGGCAAGAAATGGATGAATTCCGGCAGGAGATGAGGGACATCATGAAAGGCAAGGCCGCCATACCCGCTCAGATTGAACCTAACCCGAACAATCTGAAAAGGAAGTCTGAGCAGGTAGAGTTTACAGAGGATACCTCTCCTAGTGATTATTTGAGTGACATCTCTTATTCCTATCATGATGCTGATTTTGTTACTACTAGGAGCGGTAGGATGCCAGCCGGCGGTGCCTCTTCTGAGCGACAACCAGAGGCAGGATCAGGAGCGTCAGAGGAGCAGAGGAGCGGTGCTGATGCCGCTCATGATGATGTTGACGGTGGTGCTGATGCCACCCATGATGAAGTCCAGGACGACGGTGCTGATGCCGTCGTGATACCAGTCGCAGACGGTGGTGCTGATGCCATCATTTTGGATGATGAACCAGAGCGCGGTGCTGATGCCGCGAAGACCGGTGCTAGTGGTGGTGCTGAGGCCACCACATCCACTTTTGTTGAGCAACCATCTGTGATGTTGCCACATTTTGTACCCAAGGACTGTGGGAACAAAAAGACACACAAAAATATGAATAAAGGAAAGGCTTCTGTTCACATTGCGGATCCATATGTGTTGCATGATGATGGTTGTGTGGATCCTTCTTCTTCACAGGCACAGGAACCGATTCCTAGTCCTCCATCTGAGGAGGGCACTACCATCCCCTTCCCTGAGGCACTCCGCCGAGCGAAGGGGAATAAAAAAGAAAATCTTAAAAAAGATCAGCAGGTAGAGTTCGGCAACCAAATGATTGATAGATTTCACATTCAGCTGACTCTACGAGAAGCATTTGAGCATATCCCCTTCTTCAAAAAGAACTTGAAAGAGACAACTACTGTCCGAAGGAAGAAGAGGCATAAAGATCAAATCCATATGCTCACTCATGACACTTGCTGCGCCATTCAGAACACATTGCCAGCTAAGCGACCCGATACAGGAGCTTCCTATGTCAGATGCGAGATCCAGGAGCAGCGGTTCGATCGTACTCTATTAGACAGCGGATCTTCGATCAACCTCCTTCCGGCAGCCTTACTCAAGCGATTCGAGTCTGGCTCTCTTCTTCGAAGCAGAACAGTCCTTCAGTTTGCTGACAGGTCGATTAAGAGGCCGAAGGGGTTGTTGAAGGACATGGTCGTTACCATTCAGGGCCTGAAATTCCCCGTGGACTTTGTTGTATTGGACATGGAGATCCCTGAGTCGGTAACCGATGCCCCCATCATACTCGGACGCCCATTCTTGGCCACTGCCAAGGCGGTATCCGACCATGACAGTGGGACGGTATGTTTTCGCGTAGAGGGCGAAAGCATACAAATAGATACGATCGACCAGATCAGAGCCAGAGAGTTGGCATGCTCAGAGCAATCCAGCGAAGCCGAGCAGATGACAGAAGAGGAGCTAGACATCCACCAGGTTTGTGATTTCGAGATGACTGATGATGAATCCAACTGGAAAGATCCCGTAGCGCCGACTCTCGCCTTGCCTAGAGATTCACTATATCTCAAGCTCATGGCAATCGAGAGCCGGGAGAGCACATCCCTGGATGAGGATACACATGAGGCTGACAGTGTTGTGATGAGTGGTGCTGAGGAATTCCAATCATGTTCATCTTCTTCAGATCCCTCGGATTCAGACATTGACTGGGATGACTTTAATGATTATTTGCCTTGTCTGATTCCTTCTGAGCCGACAGCCATGACAGAGTGCGAGCCAGTGCAGTTTATTGAGGATTCAGTGGGCCGCCTTTCGTCAGAAATTCATGCAGAGCGAGAGTTCTCCCATGCAGACCTGGTCACCTTCACGCAGACATACCAGAAGCCAGCTCTGCCACCTCCCAGTTGTCCAGAACTGAAACCTCTTCCGCAGTCAATGAAGTATGGATTCCTTGCGGGTGAGCCAAAAATGCACCCAGTCATCATCTCAGCAGATTTGACTGGAGAACAAGAATCTCGTCTGATGGAGGTTCTTGAAAGGAACCGCAAGGCAATCGGTTGGAGTATAGCAGATCTCCAAGGGCTGAGCCCAAATCTTTGCTCCCACCACATTTATCTCGAGGATAACGCTAAGCCGTCGCGTGAGTTCCAGCGACGGCTGAACCCGAATCTTCGAGACGTGGTCATGAAAGAAATTTCCAAGTGGTGGAGCGCCGATTTTATCTATCCCATCTCCGACTCCAAATGGGTAAGTCCTTTACATGTGGTACCCAAGAAGACGGGTATCACTACAGTTGTTAATGAGTCTGGAGAGGAGATCGTTACCGGAGTACCAACTTCTTGGAGGGTCTGTATGGACTACAGACGATTGAATGAGGCCACCAAGAAGGATCACTTCCCGCTGCCCTTCATTGATCAGATTATCGAGCGGCTAGCTGGGAAGAGTCATTACTGTTTCCTTGACGGGTACTCTGGATATAATCAAGTGGCCATTGCGCCCGAAGACCAGGAGAAAACGACATTCACCTGTCCGTTTGGGACATATGCTTTCAGACGGATGCCCTTTGATCTATGTAACGCTCCGACGACATTCCAAAGATGCATGTTGTCCATCTTCTCGGACATGGTGGGTGACTGTTTAGAGGTCTTCATGGATGACTTCTCGGTCTATGGCGACGGGTTCGACGCTTGTCTTGACTGCCTAGACCGTGTGCTGAAGCGCTGCATTGAGGTCAATCTTGTCTTATCCTGGGAGAAGAGTCATTTCATGATGACTCAAGGGACGGTCCTCGGTCATATCGTCTCCAACAGAGGCATGGAGGTCGATCCCGCCAAGGTGGATATCATCAGAAAACTCAATCCGCCGTCCAATTTGCGTCAGTTACGGTCTTTTCTGGGGCATGTCGGTTTCTACCGACGGTTCATTCAAGACTTCAGCCGAATTGCCCGACCGCTCACTGACTTGCTGACGAAAGACACCGAGTTTATTGCCAATGATAAGTGTCTTGAATCGTTTGAGACTCTCAAGAATATGGCTGTTTCAGCTCCTGTCCTTCAGCCACCCGATTGGTCTCTCCCATTCGAGATCGTGACGGATGCTTCAGATTTTGCCGTTGGGGCTGTGCTAGGACAGAGGAGGGATGGATTACCTTTTGCCATTCATTACGCCAGCCGGACTTTGGATGCCGCTCAGCGGAATTACATTGTGACTGAGAAAGAGATGCTGGCCGTAGTCTTCGCTCTTGATAAGTACCGATCGTATATTCTCGGATCTATAGTGACCATCTACACTGATCACACCGCCATCCGGTACTTAATGGCTAAGAAGGATGCCAAAGCACGTCTTACCAGATGGATCCTTCTACTCCAGGAATTAGATATTGAGATTAAGGATATTCCTGGAGTCAAGAATGTGGTGGCGGATCATCTCTCCAGATTGGAGAATCTTGAGGAATCTGAGCCCAGCACACCTATCACAGAAACATTTCCAGATGAGGCGATCTTGGCTGTCACCTCACTCCCGTGGTATGCTGACTTTGTAAACTATCTTGTTGCCAAGACAGTCCCTCAGGGTTGGCCCAGACAGAAACTTGAGACCTTCCTAGCTAAGGCCAAGTTTTATCATTGGGAGGATCCCATCCTTTATCATGAAGGAGGGGATAGTATCTGGAGGAGGTGCATTCCTCAAGAAGAGCAGCAAAGCGTCCTCACATATTGCCACAAGCTTGAGGCAGGAGGACATCATTCTGGAAAAAGGACAGCACAGAAGGTGCTTCAATCCGGCCTATGGTGGCCTACTCTCTTCAAGGATTCTGATGAGTTCGTGAAGAGATGTACTGACTGTCAGAAAATGGGAACCTGCGGACAGAGAGACATGATGCCCATGCAACCCATTCACTTTTGTGAGGTTTTTGATGCATGGGGAATTGATTTCATGGGCCCATTTCCTAAGAGTCAGGGATTCGAGCATATTTTGCTCGTTGTGGATTATGTCAGCCGATGGGTTGAGGCCATCCCCGCCCGAGCCGCAGATGCGAAAACAGTGTGCAAATTCTTGAGGAAAAATATCATTTCACGGTTCGGGGTACTTAGAGTCTTGATTTCAGACGGGGGGTCTCATTTCATCAATGATAAGGTTAGGGCCCTTGCAGACGAGTTCGGCATTGACCATCGGGTTGCCACTCCATATCACCCTCAGACTAATGGTCTTGCCGAAGTATTGAATCGTGAGATAAAGACTATCTTGCAGAAAGTTGTCCGCCCAGACCGAAAAGATTGGTCACAGCTTTTGGACTCGGTCTTGTGGGCCTATCAGACTTCTTTCAAGAATCCATTGGGGACATCTCCCTTTCGTCTCGTTTATGGCAAGCCATGCCATTTGCCAGTGGAAATCAAGCACAAATCTTTTTGGGCAGTCACTGAGTTGCTTTTGGATCCCGAGAGTATAGGAGACCAGAGAAGAGCAGAATTGGCAGCCCTGGAAGAACTGAGAGACACAGCCTTTTCGAACAGCCTACAATACAAAGAGAAAGTAAAGACATGGCACGATTCGTATATCAGCCATAAACAGTTTGAGCCAGATCAGAGAGTATGGTTGTTTGACTCTAGGCTGAAATTATTCCCAGGGAAATTGCAGAGCAAGTGGAAATGTCCTTATGTGGTCAGGAAGGTACATGACAATGGTAGCATCGACATATCCGAACCGTCATCTTCCTCTACCTTCCGCGTCAATGGTCAACGCCTGAAACTATATCTTGATCATGATCCGCCGACCATTGACGTTGCCCCCATTCTTCTGGTATGAGATGTACTCTTTGACTCACATCATCTGCATCTCATACACGGTGATCAATTCCATCTTTCGCTGTACAGATCCATCTGTTCATATCACTTTCATCTGTTAATTTATTTTCCTCTTTTCTTCTTTTCTTCTTTTCCATCTCTATCTTCTTTATCTATCAAAAAGGTGCCGTCCTTGTAGACAGTTTTCCATACTTAGGACGTACTTTGTCCTAAGTATAGGGGGGTGTGCACCCCGAGTTCTGTCATGTTCATTTCGATCTTCTAAAAAGCTTTGAACTCCAAAAAAAAAGTGGTGGGTCGGATTTAAAATTTAATAACCCCACCGGAGTGTATATAGTTCAATAAAGCAAAAGCTTATGGTATCCATGTCACATCTCATGAAGCTTGCAGCGGGAGACTTAGCTACACTGGTTGAGCTCCCAAAAGTCTATACTTCTTCCCCCTCTTCTTGAGCCGGTTGCACTTGAACTTAGAAGGGAATACCCCGCTTCTCGAGGAAAGAGTTGCTAGACCGAGGCATTAGAGTTACCAGGTTGGGGGAGGTTGTCTCTTTGTCACTTCTGAGGTGGGGAGCTACATATCACTTACACTGTACGAGTCAGACTCATAGTCGTAAGAGTTTGCGTATGAGTTGAAGTATTTCTGACCTGGCTATTGAGGAGACTTGGACAGAGTTTTGGGATTCTCAAGGACTGTTGGATTTCAAATTTGGTTCTCATTAAGGTTCCTACCGCACTAAAATTCCAAAGGTCCGACTTAAGCTCCAAACTTTGATTTTGTGAAGACAAGTTTGATAATTGAACTAAATCCAACTTTCTTCTTTTTCTTTTCTTTCTTTTTCTTTTGCACTTATTGCATAAGTGTTTGCTAGGGACTAGCAAAGGTAAAGTATAGGGGGATGATGAATCCACATTTCATCATCTTTATTCTATCATTTTGGCACCAAAAAAAACCTAGCAAATGCCTGTAAATAGCATTAAAATCATCATCTTAGCATTTATGCATGTGCATCTAAATAGTGTATAAAATGATGTAATTAAAGCCAAAATTATAGAATAAATAAAGAAAAGAAAAAGAATAAAATATTGTAAATATTTTATGACCCGAAACCCCGAGACCTAGGCATCTTGATGAATAGGTCGACAAGGAATAAAGTAGGGGGAGATAAGGGCCAAATACCTATATTTATTAATTCATTCTTTCTTCATTTTGGTACCTATTTTTGGTTCCACTTTTTATACATCAAATAAAGAAACTTTGTACATGAAAGTTGTAGATAATTTTATCAAGAAAAATATAAAATTGATTTCACAGAAAAATAATGTACAGATAAAAAGTTATGGTCTGAATAAAAATCCAGAATCCCAACTTCCCAGACCCGTATCTCATTAATGAAAACTCCAAATACAGCATACTCACCTTTAATTGTATATAGAAGAAAATAAGCTATTTAATGGCGGTGGTTTCGCATTTGGCGGAGCTACGGTTTGAAAGTTGACTTCTGGACCCTCATTGTACAGTGCACCGATTAAAATATTCAATTTATTATTTATTTATTATTTTTATAATTTTATATTTTTTTATAATGTTGTAAATATACTTATAATAATTATGTACATTAGAAGTGGAATAAAAACCAAAATAAAAATAAAAATAAAATACTTGTATATAGAACACATAGATACAATACTCATATGCATACCTATGTAACATACTCTTATAATTTATTAAATAAACAAAATAAATCAGAAAAATAAAATAAAAATATATTTGTGTATACAAAAGTGTCCTACAAATTTAGAAAATACTAAATAAAAATAATAAAATTAAAATACCTAAATAAAAATAAAATACTAAAATAATTAGGTAATATACCTATATAGGGCTATAAAAGCAACTTGTAAAAATATAATTCATAAAAATAAACAAAAATCGGAATAAAATACTACATAAAAAAATAAATATTTTTTATTTTATACCCAAAAATTAATTCGGCTTATTTCTATTTTTAAATGAATTAATAAAACATTTTTTTTAATCTTTTCCCTGGTTGGTCCACGTGGACCAACCAGGAGCTCCCGACTGTTGACCGGCGGGTCAACAGTCCTTCCCCCAATCACTGTAGCACCGCGCGGCCCTCGTTTTCTCCCCGCTTTGGCGGATTTTTCGAGGCTTTTCCTTGCGTCCTTTGCCGCCGTTTCCTTCATGGAAGTTGTGCCCCTTCGATCCATCTCCATCGCCGCTATGCCAGATCTCTTCAGATCTTCTCCCTCCGCCCGTGACACCTCCTCGAAGTCACGCCCTCACCACTCTTCAAATATGAACCCCTCACTTCCTTCCCCGGGTTGAGTCCCCTTGGTCCACCCCTCTCCGCCTCTCCAGTGCTCCGAGCATCGCTGGAGGTGACAGCTCCACCGCGCGCTCTTCAGCCAAGGCGAACGAGGTCGAGGGAGCCTCCACCACCTCCGCCAATCTCCGGCGTCGAGGTTCGCTTCTTCCTCTGGCTCCGGCCATTGAGGGCTTCTCCCCGCTAATTTCTTTCAAGCATTCTATTCCTGCTAACTTTAGGATTAAAATCCCCAAAAAAACTTTCGATCTCCATCCACTCAATCGCTCGATCCCCCACTTTGGTCGGAGCGCACCTCCGGCCATTCGCAGCCACCTCGTTGCACGCATCTCCACGACCATCCAAGGGTCCAGGCAGTTTGCCCTGGGCCCCTTGACTCGTTTTGCAGGTCAACGCGCATTTGAAGATGCCTGGAGCTCGAGTTTTGAGCTCGCCGGGGCCAGCGAAGCCTCACGGCTCCGCCAGCCACCAGCGAGCACCTCGGTCATCGCCGAGGCTTGCTGACGACTCCAGGAGGTAGACGAAGACCTGAGGAGGCCGCAGCCCAAATTTGAAGCCCAAACGCCGTCGGAGCCGGGCGGAGGAGCTCGAGGAACTTCGCCAAGTCGGAGCTCCTCCGCGTTCTTCCAACCGCCTTCACCACCGTTCGATCAAGGGCGCCCCCTCCAGATCAAGCAGTAGCCGTTGGATTGCACCACGCCTCAGCCGTCAGATCGTCCTCGAGCGTTCTAATCTCAGCCGTGCATCCACGAAGCGCCATCGCCGTCCGATCGACGACACGTGTTTAAGTGAAGACCCGCAGCCGTTCGATCCGCGCGCCGAGGGTATTTTGCACCTTCACCCTCGCGCCTTTTGTATTTATAGTTTAATATTTAAACTTTTGTCTGTAGTGTAATTTTATTGTAGTATTTGCAAAAAGACCCTCAAGCTTTTAGCATCTGCGTCTAGGTCCCTCGCCACATCACCTCACGTGACCAGTTCACGTGAGGTGTGGGCATTTTGCAAGGGTACCCTCGGTATTTAGTGTATTTAGTTTTAGTCCCAAGATTTTGTATTATAGTGTAAACCTTTGGGATATTTTGCATCGACCCCCCTGGAGTTTTAAATATTGCATTTTAGTCCCTGCCAAGTGCGTGCGAGTCACGCGCCTTGGTGGGGAATTTACATCGATACCCAGGCGGGTCTTGTAATTGTATTTTGGTGCTTTAAATTGAATATCTAGTGTAATATTTCGTGGAAAATTTCATGTGTGCCCCTGGATGTTTTCTAAATTGCAGAAATACCCCTGTGAGGATTGTTTAATGTTTGGATGCTTGTTGTTATTATTTATATTATCATCTTAAGTCCAAAAATTCCACAAAAATAGGGTTTAGTTCCTGGACATGTGTACTTTCACGCTATCGTTTTAGTTTTTGATTTTATTTTATTTTCATATTTATTAAAAATCAAAAACAAGCTTTTTTCTCTACTATCTAGCTTAGAAAATGCTAAAAAATATTAAACCATCTCTAAAAATTCCAAAAAAATTCCCTAGTGTCTATTTTATCCTATTTTAGTGTCAGTCCAAAAATCACTAAAAATCTCAAAAGAAAAATACTAAAAATTTAAAAACACTCAAAAATTCCATAAAAATATATAAAATCAAGGAAAACTCTAAAAAATACAAACTCAGGTTCTGTGTGTTCCTTATTTTGTTACTTTTATTTGAAAAATAGTGTGAAAAATTTTGAGTACTGGCTGCCATTTTTAAATCTCATTTTACTCACAGCCAGCTCTTGTCTCACTGTTTTGACTTATTGCAGTAATGAAAAATACCAAAAACACCTTGAAAAATCCCCAAAAATCACAAAAACAGTAGAAAATCATAAAAATCTCAAAAACAATTTATTTCTGAATTTTTGGTAATTTTTACTTAGTTTTATAAATATTTTACCTTGTCTTTTATTCCATTGTCTTTAAATTCCAATATTGAAAAAAAAAGAAAAATATAAAATATAAAATTATAAAAATCAGAAAATTAAAAATCAAAATACAAAATTAAAAATTAAAAAAAAATCAAAAATTCAAAACCCACAAAAATTTGTTTGCTTGCTTGCTTAGTGTAGACACCTCACACACACACACACACACACACACACACACACTTGTGCACACTTTTGTGAATTACCCTGCTTGCTCCCTGTGTTCGAACTCTCTGCATACTTGCCCTTTACATCATTTGTGCAGAGTTAAAAATAAATTTTAACTCCACATTAGTTCTAATTTATTGAGCTTCAGTGTGGGTTAATTGTTGATTAAATACACGTTATTGTGGGTCGCCGCATCGACATCGGTTGTCTCCGCCTTGTGTGAGACATACTCTTTAGACCTATGATAATCTGTGTTAATCATATAACAACATAGTAAACAGAGGGATCAAAAATAGGTTCATTGCTTATTGAATCTATAAGTGATTATTACCCGTGAATGTCTTCGTATGCGACATTCAGATCGGGGATAGCCACCTCCTCCTCAATGCCAGTATCGTCGTCAACTTCATTTACGTCATCATTGTTCTCATCCTCTACTGACACATCCTGCTTTTCTATTCCTACCCGAGATGATTGGGCAATATTGGATGTATTGAATTGAGGATTTTCTATTTGACCATCTTCGAACATCAATTGCATCATTTCGAGAGAACGGACAATATTTAATACCAAACCAGTAGTCTGATTATCGGAGACAACAACTGGACAGAATGTGCTGGCATTCATCAACCATCTACACGTTACTCGTACATTATACTGGTCTTGATCATAACCAGTTATAGCACAAACACTGGACAAGAGATCTTCAAGGTTGGTAGCCAAGGGAAGGCCTATCATCTGACTTCTACCCCCTTCGTAACTAATACTTCCATTATCGTAGACGATTCTGCCATTCCAAGAGATATACAATGCAACAAGATCGACCGTAATATATGAGTGAGGAAAGTCAATATACTTATTTAAATAAACGTACACATTAAATTCACTTATGTAAGAACTTTAACCATATAAAAGAGATTTATTTCATTACAATTAATAATTAAAATTTTATTTAAATCTACTTAATAATTAAACACACTTAATATTTAAATATAATTAATTCACTTAATTACACTTATTAAGTAAAATATTTACTTAAATACACTTAATTCGTGAATACAATTAATTTAAATGCACTTTCTAATTAAATACACTTAATACACTACAAGAAAAAGCAGATTTTACTACTACAACTGTAGTAGCAAAAGAGTGGTAAAAGAGTTGTAAAATGGTAGCAACAAGTTTGCTACCACGTGTGGTAGCAAAATCTGTAGTCACGCCGAAATGGTCGCAAAATCTTTGAGACCACACTGTGGTAGTAGTTATATTCGCAATAATAATCACAAGTAGTCATATTATAGTCGCAAAGTATTGGTATATTTTTAATAATTTACGATTATTTAAGCATGACTTTGCGACTAGTAAGGGACCACGTATACATGATGGCATAACGACCTTATGGAACTTGTCATAGCTGTTTAGCACCACATTGGCATTAATTTGTTACCACTTTACCGCTATATTTCTACCATAATAGTAGCAATGTAGTACCATAGCAGTCGCAAATTCTGATTATAGAAGAAAAAAATATAATCGAAATATGTGATCTCAAACATGGTCCTCCCTAAGATTTTTATCCTATAAATATTGAACAATAATATAATACTTTCGATTCTGACTGCTTATATTATCAAAGAAATCATCACAAAGTAGGAACACAATTAACATAGAGACATGCATCCAAAATTATAATGTGCAATAGTTCATTCAGAGCTACATTAGTCATTCATATTAAAAATAAAAAAGACAAACTCGAAGTTTTATAACATCAAATTTAGAAGATAAGATAACTAATACTAAGGTTTCTTTTTCCTCCACTTGGTAAGCACACTATCTTTTTTGGCCTTGCCTTTGTTCTTTGGATTTTCCTTTCTCTTCTCCATATTCTCTCTATGTTCTGAAATGAAAACCCCCTTTCTTTGTGATACCCTGTATGCCGTGCCATCGTCCTCATTCTCCTCATTGTCGTCATCCTCCTCCTCATTTTCTTCATCTTCTTCATCTTCATCGTCCTCCTCTTTCATTTCCTCGTAATCAAGTCTTGATTGCATTTTTCTACAAATTACAAAAGGGATATTTAAATGCTAGAAAAATAATTCATTTATTACTAAAATTGTATGATGATGAAAATGTTATCTGTATACCTCAAATGGTCAATGGCCTTAACAACCTCGTTGAAAGAGCCTAAGTTTGAATGAATATCATCCACCTTATTTACCAATACACTCACTATCTGTATGAGTTGTACAGACTCAGTCTTGGATACATTGAATGCCGGCATGTCGCATGTTAAAGGTGTTTCAAAAAAATCAGATGCTCCATTAGAATTAGTAGAGGATGTGTTAGGCGGTAAACCATCCAAAGTCTGCCTTCTATTAAGCCCCACCTCACGTTCACTGATGACTTCTTTCCATAAACTATCATTGAAATTTATTTTTTCATCGGAAATGGGAACACCAAACTTGGCTCTATACATGTCCATGTAACGATCCTACAAATTATTTTTTCAGTTTAATATGACAGAACTAAAAAATATATAAGTGATAAACAACGTGCCAACATCGCCTTTGATTTAGGTGTAGCCCAATCTCCCTCACTTGTATGAGTCGCGATCCACCATTTGGTAAACGTTGGAGGACGTTTATTAGCTCCAAGCTATAATGCCAACATAATAGTCATAAACATAAATTTGCAAGTGATAATGTAAAATCAAACTTTGTTATTTCTACATACCAGTTCATGCCTCACAGTTCCATGACTTTTCGATCCACTAATTGATATAATACTCTATTTCCCTCTATATATCTTTCCCGCTTCATACCTCTTCTGAAAATTTTCTTGAATGAAAAGGTCACAATAGCGACTCCACCTCGCTTGAGTGCACCACGATGGCGCGCATAATTTTGCTCTCTCCCAATCTTCCGCACCATCCAGTTTCTTGATTGCAGTTTTTCTTGCCCTGTAAATATTGTCCTTTACTCGGTCTGTTGCTAGCTTTATTAGAGCAAATCGATATATTTCTTTTGTATGACCAGGTGGTAGCGCATACAGGTTCTGCACATCAAGTTTCAGTTACAAATAATTATTTTGAAAATAACTAATAGATAACATCATGTAATGAATCTTACATAAACACTATTTAAGATTCGCTCTTGTTCTTCTGGAGTCATTCAACTCCATCTATAATACGAGCAATCCTGCATAGCTCTGAAGGTCTTCGTGAGTGCTTGGGTCATAGCATGCTGATTATCAAGTGTGTACCTGAATTTCAAAATTACTTATTACAAATAAATAAGCATGATATATAAGCATGCATATATAGTAATTAAAAGAACTATTTATAAAGTATATACCCATCTGATAGAAATTGCAAGTATTTCTGAGGATCTTGAATTGGGGGTGGTAGTTGACGTTGAAGAGTGTCATGGGGCTGGGAAGGATCCTAAGTAATGAGTGGACCTGAAACTAGTGGAGGAGGTTGAGGAGGAATCTGAGATTGGCCAGGGCTATGATGATGGATAGAGGATTGTGGAGTGGACTGACGAGAGCGTGTAATACTTGGAGGGGATCCTGCCAACGGAATGTAATGTGCATATTGCGAAGGAACTTCTACACCAGTATCAAGCATATAGGAAATGAGCCTTTCGACATCTTTATTATGCTCATCTATTGTAGAAACAAGCATGTAAGAATTATAACTATTTTTTAAAAAATATTACTATAAGGAATCATACCATAGATGTCTGGAGTACGTCGATCTGAAGTACTATCATCATCATGATGTATCTGCTCCCGCTCCCTCTAGAACCTCGTCCACGCATCATACACATTTTCTGTAAACATCAACATGTCATGATATGAAAAATTAAGAAAAAAGATACTGCAAATAAATAAATTATTAAACTTCAATTTTAATCAACTTACAATGATATTATGGGTACACTGCTACACTATGTGGTCGTTCAAAGTCTGGAACAAGTACAGTTGACGAGTCATCTATATTCAATTGGTCATTCGAATCCGTATAAATGCGTGACATCTTCTTTAAAATTGTAAAACGATCATCTCTTTTTCGCTTTTCCCCACTATTGAGACATAACATATATGATCAACTTGTGAACTAAGGACAAAAGGTTTAAATCTTCGAATATATTTTCGGACAGTGACATCCACAATATCAAGTATATGGTCAACAACCACACCATATTGCGGATCGTACCAGTCACACGAAAATAAAAAGAGCTTATTAGGAGGCGGCATATGATATTCAAGCTCAAGCACATACTTAAGAATCTCGTAATAATTCAAATTAATCTCACCATAACATGATCCTTTTACCATAACACCAGAGTTGTATGTAGTTAAACTTGTACTTGTATCAACACAATGAAATCTACACCCATTGGCAAAAAACCACTGTACGACATTACCAAATGATTGGGACCAAGTGATAAGTCATTGAGCATCTTGTGTTTAGGATCTGTCGGATCAATTAACTTTACACACTCTTTAACCCAATTTGAGAAATTCTTCCTGAATTCATCCACAACTTCATCTTCAGTAAATGAAGGATTTTCTGCCATTAACTTATCGCTGTACTTCCTATAGTTAGAAGAAATCATTTTATGAATGGAAGATCTTAGCAAAAAAATAAACTGAATAAGATATATACATACTCTACAAATGGTGTTACTTCGTCTATGTTGTCTAGAACATGAAGCTCAACAGCTTCTTTCTCTTGGGTGGTCATCATTCGTGATTTTCTTTTTTTTAAAAGGTCGACCGCATGTTTCAAAAATTGAGAGGTTAACAACACGTTCATTTTCAATGTACTCATTACGCATGAGACGATTATGAATGGTTTCAATGTCGTCAGACAAGTATCGAGAACAAAAGTTGGTCACCTCTTCGAATATGTACTGGGCACTTGTTGAGCCTTCAATCTTGTTCTCATTGCGCACCTTCCTCTTCAAGAAAAACATATATCTATTATCATGTTAGTTTACATTGTTACACAAAGTACACTACTCATACTATATTAAATATCATTATAAGCCATACCTTTCGAACGGTTACATCCAACGGTATTTGACCGGTCCACCAACTTTAGCTTCATATAGAAGGTGCACCATTAAATGTTCCATTGAGTCAAAAAAAGCAAGTGGAAATATCTTCTCAAGATTGCATAGGATAAGAACTACATTCTCTTCAAGCGTTGTTATATCATCAACTTGTAACTTTGAAGAGCATATGCATTTGAAGAAGTTACTCAACTCCGTTAACACATCGTGTACTCTCTTCGGTAGTAATCCTCTAAAAGCAAGA